>JAFBJR010000214.1:1334598-1502471 GCA_016785285.1 Brachirus orientalis | reverse complement strand
AACCCGGGACCTCTTGCTGCAAATGCAAGAGTTGCCTTAATCACATTCAAATATATTAATTTGCGATTCAAAACCATTTTTAAGTCCATATAAACGACATATCGTACATTTTACCAATGTATCTTGAATGAATGATATGAATCATATTAAAGCAAAGCACTTTAGAAACTTAACATTTAGATCTATTTGATTATTTCAAAAGAAGAGCAACAAGCCTGGTGTTATACAATGTCAACTTCTGAAAAGTTCATGCAACAGCATTAGCAATTTGCAGGAGTTCCATTTTAGTTGCCTTCTCTGTTCCATACAAGCTGCGAGTTAGATGAATGAAGCAGATTGCAACATTTACATATGCAAACAGTCCAAAACAACACAGGCAGACTGTTTCTGTGACAAAGACGAGCAGCACAATTATTTCTCAGTGTCATTTATGCGTGTATATTACTTCCTGCCTAAGCAATTGATACACAGTCTTTGCCCCAAAGTCACAGAGTGTCATACAATGATCATCAGCTTTTAAGTTTTTAAAACACTGAGTGACTAACCTGTTCTGATCAAGCAGCTCCGACACACTCGGTGTATGAACATGGTGCATGAGATCTTAATCAATCAGTCAAATTAAACTTTACACTAAAGGAGCTGACACATAATCATAATCATAATCATAATCATAATCATAATCATAATCAATCATGAGCTTAAATACAAACCTATAAACTCATCATAGTCCAGCTGCAAAAGATCACTTATTATTGCAGTAAGGCCTCTGCAACCTTTGTTCCCATAAACTGTCTACAGAGTGTTCTCTGTTGTACCATTGTTGTTCCTAAATCTGCTGAGAGAAGGGACTGATAACACAGTGGAATGCAGTCCTCCCCGGGGTTATCTCTAGGTATCAGCAGAGGAAGGCAACGGTCTCACATAATACATGAGCTGAGGGCAAAAAACTGAATGTGGCAAAGCATCTGTGCAGGTGGGCTAAGCCTTAAAAACAGTTTTCACATAAAGATTGTAACTTTTGATTTATTAATCCACTAGAATAAGTAGTTAAAAGTAAGATACACCTTACCCACAAAACCAAGGTGTTCATCAGCTTGTCAATACTTGTTCTTTTAAAAGTTGTTTTTCCACAGTTCTGCATCAGTTTGGTTTGTGGCCCTGCTGGCACAAAGAGGAAGTATCAGTGTTGAAACAGCTCTCAGAAAAAATTAAGCTAATGGATGTGGCAAATGAAAGCATCAAGGCAAAAATATCATACCAGCAAAAATAACCATTCCAAAGCACCACTCAGTGTTTCTGAGTACACAACCTCGCAGCAGCATTTTCCCATTATCCAGAGGGTATTTATTGTCTCTCCAGTGTAATGTTCCTGTGAATTTATCCAGCTTGTTGTTCGGTGGCTCACAAATGACTTCTCCTGAAAAACACATTTAAAAGAGATTCACACCACAAGAAATCGCTATAATGGAAAACTCATCAGGACATCATAAAATCCACTCACAAAACCTGACAGAGCAGATCATTTTATGTAATCACAATTATCTGAAATCACAAAATTCCCTCTCTGATAAAGTACAAAAAGAAAGAGCAATCAGTCAGGAGGGAGGTTTGAACAGAAGTGAATCACAGGGTGCAAGGTCGGAAACCAGCAGACATCAGGCACCCAGGGGAGAGCAAACAAACAGAAGTGTTTCTTTAACAGATCCAATGCTGGCTCCTTTCCTGTCTACTTCCCAACCAGTCATTAACTCACCACCACTACAAAAGCTGCACGTGATGGGTTTCAACACATCCACCATCTCTTAGATTACTGACTACCTGATAGACAGACCACAGGTTGTATCATCCGAAACAGTGGTGAGTGGTACTAGAGCCCCACAGAGGACTGTGGTGTCTCCTTCGTGCAGTGGACTGGATTAAACCACCAGCAGCTAAATGTGGTCAAGACCACAGATAGACGGTGGAGGAAGGTGGTGGCTTCACAGCCCCTGTGCATCGTAGGTATCCTGAGGAAGCTGAGCTCCTTCAGTTGTGCAGCAAGATGCTGGAGATGTTTTACCAGTCTGTTCTGTGACGTAGCCCTGGGAGAGCAGCATCAGAGCCAGCGATACTAAACACACAATAAGCTGATTGGGAATGCTGTTTTTATTTTAATACCTATCTATCTGCCCAAAAACGTAAAAAAATAATTATATAAGCTCACAAATCAGAAAGGCACACGTGGACATACATGCTGATCATTATACATATACATGGATAAGAAAAAAATTGGGCACATATTCACATACAGCAATCCTTAAGAAGCCCTGATTAATTTGAAGAATAAATGAGGAGATAATATATAAGCACATATTTCAAGCATCATCTCACCATCAAATTCCATCAGTTTTGAAACTTCTCCCAAATCTGAGGTGATGGCTAAGGCCTGACGAACTTTCAGATTTGTCTCACTGTGAGGACAGAAATGAAATTTCTGCTATTACGACGCAGAATCTATGAAATTAAAAGTGCAATATCCAACATTCTGCATCACAATACAAGTATTAATTATGTAAACACTGTATTCAATAGAGTACTAATTTTCATGAGAAGAACGCGATTACCATTGTGTCGTAGGAGCACGACAGAATATCTGTGTGAATGAATGCGAGTGAGACAGGTGGCACGGTGAAGATGGATGAGTTTAAATACCTTGGGTCAGCCATCCAAGGCAGTGGACAGTGCACAAGAGAGGTGAAGAAGAGGGTGCAGGTAGGATGGTTTGGGTGGAAAGGAGAGTGTCAGAGTGTGATAATCTGCGTCTAAACTGAACTCAAGAAAGTGTGAAGTCCAATAACAAAAGGATTTATTAAAGAAGCAGATGATCCACTATGGCGACTCTTAAGACACAAGGTGAAAAACGGAGAAGAAATCTGTAAAATTTCACTTCCTGTAAGCTATTTGAGTTTTTAATTTTGTTACAATCCACTTCTTGAGAAGCTATTTTAGTTAATAGTTTTCTGTTTTACCTCCATGTGGTCTCACCTTCCATGATTGTTACCAGGTGTGTGTAATTTGACTGTCTCTCCTCTAGTATTTAAACCCCTTGAGAAGTGACAGGTTTTTGTTGTGAGCAGTCTTTCTAGTGCAGTGTTTTCCAGCCCTGGTCCTCGGGGAACACCAACACACCTCATTCAAATGAATGGACCAGGGTTGGAAAACACTGTTTTATTTGGATTTCAGTTTTTGTCTCTTGATTTAAATTAGGTTACTGTTTTTTTGCCATTTTTGGATCTCCCATTACCTCTGGACTTATGCTTTTGCTTCACTTTAATAAAGGACTGAGTTTTTTTTTTTTTACATGAATTGCATTTGGGTCCACTCTTCCTAATGGGCTGTTTGTCATGTTCATTGGATGAGCCCATTTGAGCATTTCCCCAACCACATTAACAATCTGTTAACTCTGAGGTTTTCTGAAATTCAAGATATTCTGTATATGAAGTGTATGTTTTCATGAGACGACTTGTACACCGCAGTAGATGCAGCAAAGAACGACCTGTTTAGTATGTTTGTTTTTTCATAGGTAACGTGAGGCACACATGTTACATGCCTATTTTTTATTACTAAACGACTAGAATTGGCATGATGGCTTATTGCTAATGCGTTTATTTTGGTTCACAACCCAGTCTGACTGAAGAAAACTGATCTGCATGGAGTTTGCATGTTCTCCCCATGTGTGCATGGGTTTTCTCCAGGTTCTCTGGTTTCCTCTCACGGCCTAAAAACATGCAGAGGTTAATTGAACAACTCTAAATTGACCATAGGTGTGAATGTGACTGAATGGTTGTTTCTTTCTATATGTTGGCCCTGTGATGGACTGGCGATATCAGCTGGCATCGGTTCCAGCAGCCCCTGCAATCCTCATGTGGAGGATAAATTGGTAGATAATAAATGAATGAACTATTGTTGGAGCTAGTGGCACTCAATGATTGCATATTGGGCCTTTAAACAGTATATCAATGTCAGAAAAGAGAGGTCACATTCACAAAAAACATTTGTTACAGTCTGCATCATCAAACTATTGATATTTTGTATTTTTAGACTGCATCAGTTTTACATTTTAGTGCTGCACCTACCCATCTAGCTCTGCAGTCTCAATGTAGCACAGTCCATTGGGCTCACTGCTACAGAGGAGGAGGATGTCTGCCTGTGTGTAAAAAACATTATTTATTTACTTAACCTTTATTCATGCAGGGAGGATCCCTGATAGCGAGCTATCATTTGTAAGGATACCCTGTTATAGTTTTAAGAGAATAAAAATGTAATGAACACAACATACACACGGACACTCACAAAAGTAAACCTATAGTATTTACATACATATGCAACCACAATTATTCTGTCATCAATTCAAAAGGAGAAGAGCAGACATCTAATGAAATCGTAAATCACCTGATGATGGTTAAAGGCAGGGTGAGGGAAAAGTATTAAGAGAACAGCGGAGTGTGTCCTCAAGTAGTGTCCTGAATGTATTAATGGAGACCAGTCAGTCCAGTTTTCATATGTTCTGGTGAGTTTTTGCTTGGTTTTAAAAGAGTGGACAAGTACGGAGTAAGTACATCAGAAAGTGTTTTGTTGATAAATAGGAGACACTGTAGCTATATTTTAATAAAAAGGGAAGACCAGACCACTTTTTTATGATGGGTGAGAGGCCCATCACCAGTTATGAAACGTAGAGCATCATGAAATATTATTGTAGTGGACAAAGTGTGCATGTATATAATGTCACCATATTAAAAAATGGATAGAATAAGGGATAGTACAATGGAAAGAGAACTTGGAATCTAACCAAAGGCCCAGATATTTATAGAAGTTGACCATTTTGATTTATACATCATGGGGGGTTGGGGTGGACTATTTGGTCCTGTTCGATATGATATGAAACACAGTTTGATTGAAAACAGGCAGTAAATACATCTCTGTACCACTAGATCTGAATGCACTGCAGCTTCAGAATCCCTGTAAAGCAATTTCCTCTATTAGACACGGAAATAAACATTATCCAATGCATAAATGGAAATTGAATAATACATAACACTATAAGGACACTAGTAGACTCAAAAGCATCTAATTTCAACACTGTGCACAACAAATAATAAGACGCAGTTTACTCACTGCAACAAATTGATTATTCTCAAGTCTGATGATGTCCCCCACTCGGATGTTCATCCATTTCTCATTCTGCAAACTTCAGAGTAAAAGGTATTAAAGCTTAGTATAAAACTGGAAAAAAATGACTTCAACAGAATTATTTGTGCCTGTAATTTGCTTTTCAGCAGAAAACATTTTAATACCTCCCCCCAATGAGAACCTGAGACAGACGGTTGTTGACTTGCTGGTCACTTGTATGGCGGAACTGAAACATGAGCACATTTTTTTTACCATTAGTGCTGAAAGAGGAGCGTCTAGAAGAGCTGCAAACACATCATAGATGAACTCACATAGTCATCGGTGGCATCCTTGACAGCCGTAATTAAGAGCACAAACACCAAAGGCACGATGGTTGTAAACCAGGACAAAGAGGATATTTCTGGAATTACCTGAAAAGAAAAAAAAATGGCATTTGAATTTAGGCATTTGATAAAACTACACGCAAGAGCAGAATTTCTAGTCTTACCTGCAGTATCAGCAGCACGATAAAGTAAGCATTTGCCACCCTCTGGAGCTGCTCAAACAAGTTGATGGGCAGGAAAGTGAAGATGGTGTACTTTGAGGTTTTAATGCGATTTTCCTGAATCATGACACATTTACAAATAACACTGATCAGTCTTAAGTTGGAGATGATGCAAACCTAATGCAATTTTATAGGCTACTTACGGCATAACAGAACTTGGCATTGAAGATCGGCGCATTAGCTTTTACATGGCGTTCTTTCTCTACACATAGAGAACACAAGCAACAACTTGACATAGATTATTTAGTGAATTTCAATGATAGACTATGTAGGACAATGCCATATGCAACATTTGTCATATTTTATATGAAACAATCCAGTTTGTTGACTCCTGACCCAATTTTACATTGTTAGTCTCACCTTTTTCAAGGTGTAAATCACAGTCTGTTATTCTGTACGTGTTGAAATGAAATGTTCTGTGGATGAGTGTTAAGTGTTAAGCATTTGAGAAGAAAGCTCAGCCCGGCTGGCTGATAGAATCTAATAGATAGAGGTGGTTCAAGACTATGCTTTCTTCCCAGACAGTTTAACACTCATCCATAGAACAGCACAAGTGAACTCCAAAGCCCCATTCAGACCTTGAATTAACATCCACCTTACACTTGTAACTGTTCACTTGTAGCATTAAAATGCATGCTGGTCTGGATGTGTGTCTGGTGACCACATATTCTTTAATCTGGCGTCCCCACCCTTTATTCCAATACAAACTGATGTCATGAAAGTCTGCAAAAAGAAAATTGTGTTTTGTTCTTGCAAACTGTCATTTAAGGAGTCTTACTGCAGAAATGTGTTGGTGTTTGTCTATGTAAGTGACAGTGAGAGAAAGACTTTAAGTGCTAAAAACAAAGACAACTGGACTTCTGTTGGTTCTTGAAGACGTTTTTTTTCCTCTCATCCAAAAAGCCTTCTTTAGTTGGAGTCAAATGGTTTTTAAACCCTTGGTGGCACCTTTGGTTCATTAACATAACAACCATGTGAGTTGTTATGGTCACACTAGCCAAGGTGTGAATTATGGTGAAACAAGGTGGGGAGAGTTCTCAAGAAAGTGTCTTAGACCACCTTCCCTGTTCTCCATCAAAAATACGAATGTTTGCATCCTTGAAAGAGTGTCCTTTTAGATGCAGGTGTACAGCTGCGTCCCCACAGAAAGACCCTGCAGCAACATTGCTAGTCACTACGCCAACCTGAGGACCATGATCTAATCAATTAATTACCAGGTCTGAAGACTCAAATAATAACAGGTGACCTTCATTCACACCTTGACACAGGTGGAATTAACATCCTGAAATTGAGTCTGAGGGGAATAATGTGCATCGTTTAACATAACGACTCTCTTGATAGGTACCAGCCTACCTGGAGTTTTCCATCAGGTCATCTGAACTGAAGAAGCCTCTTTGATGAGGGGTGAAACACCTGCAACTAAAGCCGAGCAAGTCCAGTTCCCTACATCTGACTTCCTGGAGATTGATCTGGATTTACATTGACCTGGATGCCTGCAAACCTTCACAGACAACTAATTTCCTGTTTAATCTTTTATCAAAAACTGATTCTCACACAGTCTAATGGTGTGTAACATGTGGACAGTTCTGACTCTGTCCCTTTAAGCAAAATCTGAAGACTTAATCCACAACTACCATCTCATGGCTCGTACATCGATGCCATCAACCACACAAGCACCCGCAACATGATGAAACCATTTTTCAAACCATTCTAATGTTCCACACAGACCAACACGAGAAGGAGCACAGGAGTTCAATTTGCTTTCAATTTAATTTAAATTACTGTTGATTATACGTAATATACATGCTGAAACCTGCAACAGGATCTTCTCACAAAGGAGACTGTTCTCATCCCGCTATCGGTTTCTATGACAGTTAATTATTTAAAAAGGTATGTGTTGTTCAAAAGCTTCAGCAGGCTTAAACATTTAATTAGAAACTATGGAAATGCAAAATTCTTTTTTATAATAGAGGACAAAGTTATCTTACTCTGCTGACTTCAGATGTTCTGTTTTTGCATAAGAGGTGACTCAAATCAGTGAAACTGCAAGTTGCAAAACATCCAGTGACGTTACATGTTACAAGAAGTAGTTTAGACCACTAATGTCAGTACAATAGTCATTTTTGTTGGCAGGTTTCTAAGTCTTACTTTCAAAAAGGATAGCAACAAACATACACTCACCAGCCACTTAATTAGGTACACTTGTTGATGTTACAACAGAGCATCAGAATGGAAATAAAGTTTGACATCTTTGTGGAATTGTAGAAACTGCCGAGCTACAGGGATTTCCACACATTGTTTTAAGGGTTTACAGAGAACAGTAGAATAGATCAGCAGAGAGTGGGCAGAGAGGTTACAAACAATCTATGAAGAGGGCCATGCACAACAAATCAAACCTTGAAGCAGATCAGCAACAGTTGCAGAAGACCACATCAACTGACACAATTGTCATGTGTACCTAATATAGTGGCCAGTGTATGCGATGATGGGAAGAATTTAAATGCAATGCCAAAAAAATGCAAACTATAAAAATGTTTGTAAAACTGAGGGTTATTGCAGTGTGTGATGATACAAATGAAAAGCACACACCAACTCATTTAATAGCCAGGTTTTGTATGATATACACACAACCACAGGGACGGCGACAAAAAGAGGCTGTCTCTATATCACCTCTCTAAATGAGTACAGTGCACCGCAAAGTTTACCCACGTGGAAGAGGAACAAACCAGAGCTCTGTTTCTGCTTTTAAAGGATATATCAAGACATTTACCGGCTGTGAATAAATGAATGCTGCAACCAGCTGGAAGATTTGGTCCTCATTTACTTTTGAAAATGTTGTTTATGTATTGACTGGATAGTGTAACATACTGTTAATTTGTTGTTAACGAAGAGAAGAGAAGAGAAGAGAAGAGAAGAGAAGAGAAGAGAAGAGAAGAGAAGAGAAGAGAAACATTTACTGATCGATCCCATTCTAAATTGGCACATCTGCAGAAAATAAAAATGGCCAGATCCTTCATGCAATGAAAATACAATAAACAGACAAATTGTCTTACCAACAGGCTCATTTTTCCTCCAGAATGCCATCCTTTCCAGGGACCTCCTGTGAGTTTCCATATAAGACACATGGACACCCCACATTTAACGAACCACATGCACGGAGTGAATGTGTTGGGAAATGAGTCTTCATTAAATGCACCTTGGGGTTTCATGTGAAGCAACACAACACAGCAGAGTGGTGTCTTGTTTCTTCTCTGTACAGACTTTGCACAGGCTTTGAAGAGCAGCAGCAGAGATCCACAGTGATATGTCTCCAAAGCAAAAGGTCCCAGGTGAGCAATTCAGAGTACAGCCTACAGACTAAGTTCCTTCAAGAAATACTGTGTGATAGAAATAGTGATGTGTGGATTTCTATGTTTGTATGAATGATGGTGTCAGCAGTGGTGACATGCGGTACAAATGTGTTTTGCCTGCTATATCTCTCCTTACCCTGCACAAGTGACTGACTGTGGTAGCTGCTGCCTGTAAAATAAATTTTAAAAAAATGGTGCAGGAGTGAACCATTGTTTCTCACTAACCATCAGTGCTGTGAGTTGTTTTTTTTTAATCTTTGTGAGGTTCTTTGTGGGTTTCTGTTTGAGGCCCAAGACTTTAAAGGTCGTTTTTCAGGGTTAAGACCTGGTTTTAGGTTAGAATTAGGTTAAAGTTAGGGTTAGGCACTTATTGTGATGGTTAAGATTAGGGTAAGGGGCTAGGGAATGCATTATGGGTTAGGGTTAGTCTATGGCATGTCCTCACTAAGATATGAAAAGAAGTTTGTGTATGTGTGTGTGCTACTTCTATCTGTTGGAATGAGGCAAATTCTTTTTCATTTATACATGCATACAGAAAGCAAGAATCAATCTTTAATAAATGTACATTTGCCATGGATATGTTAGACAAATTAACTAATGATTAGTCAAACTTTTGCATACTGTCCCTTACTGCAAGTGCTGTCATAATAATTATTTATTTTATCTACAAAAAATGCTTTTTACAAATTATTTACCATATAATAATCTGCTTTGGTAATTTGACTTTTCTATGGCAGAAGCTGATCTTTAGAAATGAGCTGGTGCCAATTAGTTTTTTTCTTATGCATAAGAAAAACATTTTTTTCTTATACTGCAGAAATGTCACGTGTGGCGTGTGAGCGCGTGAACTGATTTGAAATGCGTGTGTGTCACGCTGAATGCGCGAGACTTGAGAGCCATGAATAATAACAAATGATTCACATAATTGCTTAACTAATTGTTTGGTCAGAAGACTCGATGTGACGAGCTCCCATGACGGACTCTACTGTTTTGAACTCTTTGCTGAGATTCTGAGCCAATAAAATTCCTCCTTTGTCTGTGTTACTCTCGTTGTGTCTCTCTTTTTTGCTCCATTGTGATTATTTGCTGTGCCCTCTTGTGTTGTACCTGTGTTCCCTGCCTCCCCATGTCCCTCTAGTCCTCTTTGTCAGTCCATCTATCAGAGTTCCTGGTGGGCTTGTGTCCCAGTGTGTCTCAGTCTGTTTTGTGGTTCGGGTTTACAAATAAACCGGCCAAACACTGCCGGATTTTTTTTAAACACACTTATTAAGTATATAGGATTAAACACCTTTCTTCTTTTCTTTTTGGGTCCTTTACTTCAACCTCAACAGCTGATCAGCCACTTGAGGTCATTTTGGTTTGATTCCTATGAGCTGCAGTAAATATTAAAGGTTAAATGGAGTTTGTGTACTGTATGATTATGTGGTCAAAATCGTGGTAGTTCAATGATGAATTTACTTTTTTCCCCACACACTGTGCTTTTTAAAATGCAGTGTAGCTTTTACCGATTATACTGAGTAATAGCGCCCCCAGCTGGTGTCCCTTTTAAATGCCATACGTCTGTACAAAAAAACTGATTTTAAGAACTTGTGCTGTTTTATGTGTATCACTAGTTTGGATTGAAATAGTCGCTGACCAGGAAGGGATATAAAGAATTCATGGTAATCTGATATCGGAATGAACATAGATCTAGAAATCTTGAAAAACATTAGTCAGTGATATGATATGTCTTTGACTGGCTTTTGCTGCTCATTTCTGTCAGCACAAAATACTGTTGGTAGTGCGATTTTAGCCCACAAGTTAAAAACTAGAACCTAAATAAGAATTCATGGCAAGTTAAAATGACCTTCAGAAGTTATTTTAATTAGGTATTATTACTACTTTAAGTCAGAGTAAAATTCTACTTTACTCTTCATACGTACCTTTTAAACGACTAAGTAGTAAAATGAATATAACACAAATACATATTCATTTTACAAATAAAATAAACATTTGTAATTGTTTATATATTTTATTATAATATTTCCATTACGGTTTCACGTGAAAAATGTATGGTTTGTAAATGTATCGTTTTTTTAAATAACCTTTCCAAATTTTGGATCGGTTACATATGACAGCCTCTAATTGGTGGAAACACGAAGGGGGCGGGACGAAGGCGCTACACTGTACAAGCCAACAGAACAACTTGTCATGAGTGTCGGAGCTTGGTCATCCCAGGCCAACGTTTACAGGAAACATTTATCATTACCTCATTTATCTCGGTCCGAATTTTGGTCTCAGTTTGCGGGCAAGGGCAAGGGCAGAGCTGTCGAGGTAAGTGTTATGCAAGTCTTTTGATATTGGTTTAACGTTATAACGCATCTGAATTACGACACTGAATGGGTCTACGCCTGTACAGGAAGGAATCATGTTTATTTTAGCATGCAGCAGCAGCAGCAGCGACTGCTCAGGTCAAATCAGGATTCTTAATGGAGCCAGACAAAGCCTCTCACTCTGTTTAAAAATGCTATGGTTAATGTTACAAGTCCCCCCTAAGGAACTCCAGACGGTGGGATTGCCTGTGCCTGACATGAACACCACTTCCTATAATGTTTACAAAGGTTACAAAACATTATCGCATAAGAACAAATACCACATAATGCACGAGACAAAGCAAAATGATTACGACATTTGCACGTTTCTACACAACGTGGCACATTTTCTGAAAGCTGCACATCATCAGCTGCTACATCACCAAACAATGTGACAAAAACATGTGACTATGGATAACATTTAGTGAATATTTTGAACTGAGAAATTAGGATCTTTAATAGGATCTCTATCAATTCTGAAGTGGGCCAATGGCACTGTTGCCTGTTGTCACAAGAAGAAGGTCAGTGGTTCACATCCTGGTTTGACCGAGAGCCTTTCTGTGTGTAGTTTGCATGTACTTCTTGTTTCTGTGTGTGGGTTCTCTCTGGGTACTATTCAGGTACCAAACATGCAGAGGTTAATTGGAGTGAGTAAATCATAAGGTCCTTATGTTGGTGTAAGTTGGTGCACCGTAACATTCTTAAGTCACTCATGTGTTGTGTGAATGTTGGACTTCGCATTTGTTTTTCTGTGTATGTGTTGATCCTTTTATGAAGAGAGCTCTGGACAGCATTGTAGGTGTCTGATAGCCACACTAAAATTTTGGCAGATTACAGTAGGAAAAGCACATGTGTAAAATAGTCTAATTAAAAGGATGGAGCATATGAAGAGTGTGATTCCCCTGTAGTTGGAATACACCCTCCGGGTGTCGGACAGTCGGATGTTTGATTCAGGAGGAGCTGTGTGGTTTTCGTTCTGGTCGTGGAATGGTGGACCAGCTTTACACTCTTGCAGTAATGTGGACTCTACAACAGTCTGTCATGGTGAAGAAGGGGCTGAGCTGAAAGGCGAAGCTCTGGGTTTACTGGTCAATCTACGTTCCTATCCTCATCTATGGAGCTATTGGTAGTGACCAAAATAATGAGAATGTGGATATACAAGCGCCCGTAATGAGTTTCCTCCACAGAGTGTGTGAGCTCTCCCTTAAGGATAGGGTGAGAATCTCAGTCATCCAGGAGGGGCTTAGAGTAGAGCCATCGAGAGGAGCCAGATGAGGTGGCTCGGGCATCTGCTTAGGATGTCTCCCAAACACCTCCCTGGTGATGTGTTCTGGGCACATTCCACTGGGAGAAGGCCCTGGGGGAGACCCAGGACTCACTGGAGAGATTATGTCTCTCGGCTGACCTGAGAACATTTCAGGATTCTCCCAGAAGAGCTAGATGAAGTTGCCGGGGAGAGGGAAGTCTGGGCTTCTCTGCTTGAGCTGCTGCCTCCGCGACCCAACCTCGAATAAGTGGCAGAAAATGGATGGATGGATGGATGGAGAGCTTTTTTCTTACTGTCCCACAATGTGTTCACCTTAAAACAGCACATAAATTGACTGTCCTCTTGTCCAGACGGGCAGGGCACTGAACACTGTCTATTGCATTGAAAAAATGCCAAACCAGCCCTTTAATTTTACACATGCTTTTCCTACTGTGACCTGTCAAAATCTCAGTGAAAGGTTCATTAGCTGATTGCAAAGGTTTATGTGTAACATCAACTCTCTCACTCACTCACTCTCTCATTTTCTACCGCTTTATCCACCAGGGGTCGCGGGGGGCGCTGGTGCCTATCTCCAGCTAACATAGGCTAACTTATTTTATCTAGTGAGAGAAAACACTAGATACTAGTATCACTGATTTGCTGTTAACCTTTATGTCTTGTAATCGCTGTTTAGACAGAATGGCTGCATTTCGTCGCCTGAAGCAGTGCCTTCCCAAAGGTAGCACCATATGTTCTCTTCACACGAGCAGCCGTGTTACTGCTAAACAACACTACAAGATGCTCGTGCTTGGAGGAGGAAGTGGGGGCATTTCCATGAGTGCTCGAATGAAAAGGCTGATGGGAGCTGAGAATGTCGCTGTTGTGGAGCCCAGTGAGGCAAGGATCCAATTACTTGCAATATCTCCTTTTATGTATACAATGATGACCTGATACAAACTGGCATTTATGGATGAATAGAGACAATTTCATTAAAACTGCTGTAAAAATTCAAATATGTTGTACTCTTATGCTAAGTTAGAAATCCAGTTGATTTGCGCACTGTAAAAAGTGCTGATATCAGTGCTGTGTTTACTCATCACTATAGTTCCAAGGGTATGCAAGGATGAAGAACTGACCCATGTTGTTGTAAAGAGAGCTACAATTACTGAAAGAAGTTTTAATTGTTTCAAATATCCTTTTTAAATATGATGCCATCTTATGTCATACCAATCTAGGTTTTAACTGTTTCTTTCCTTTTTTTATTCAGATGCACTACTATCAGCCAATATGGACACTGGTAGGTGCAGGTGCAAAAACTTTATCATCATCTGGTCGGCCCACCGCAAGCGTCATGCCCTCTGGAGTGAAGTGGTTTAAATCCAAAGTTCAGGAAATAAACCCAGACTCAAATACTGTTCGCACAGATGATGGAAGTGAAGTATGTTTATTCTAGACTTGTTATAAAATTGCTGAACAATGATCATTCAGTAGCTATTGCATTTACAGTTCAATTGAATATGAAGGTAAAGCTATCCTTCTTCCTGTCTTTAACATTTAGATCACCTACGAGTATTTGATTGTGGCTCTTGGATTACAACTCCATTTTGAGAAGGTGAATATATGTTGTGTTTGTTTCAGCTCTACTTCTATCCATGTTCTGTGTATGTACACATTAGGGCTGAACAATTTTGAATAAATATCCAATTGTAATTATTCTGAGGGAATGGTAATTTTTACATAATTATTCTCATTTGAATAACATTTAAAAGGATTACTGTGTGATATTTGTACATATCTGCGAGAAACGTTTTCTTCAGTCTGTAGAATATGATATGCATGGATTAGGACAATATTTTATCTAAAACGGTAATGTAGCACACATTTTTGTCTTTAAGAAATATTGCACCTCCTGCGATTTGAAAATTGCAGTAAGCCCTATTTTGATTTTGATAAATTGTTGATGTTGATAAATTGAGCCCTCGTACACATGCACTTACTGTATATTTCTGTAAACTTTTAATCTTCTGAATTACAGATCAAAGGATTGCCAGAGGGGTTTGAACATCCTAACATAGGGTCAAACTACTCAGTCCAGACAGTGGAGAAAACATGGAAAGCGCTGCAGAACTTCAAACAGGGCAATGCTGTGTTTACTTTCCCTGACACTCCTATCAAATGTGGTGGAGCTCCACAGAAGATCATGTACCTGTCAGAAGCCTATCTAAGAAAGGTACTTATAATCTGGGATGTAATAATAATTTTCTATCTTGTGTCATCTGTCATGTGGTTTGTAAAATTGAACTTTTTTTATGTTTATATCCAAGACAGGAAAAAGGGCAAATGCAAATATAATGTACTACACATCGCTACCCGTGATCTTTGGAGTCAAGAAATATGCTGACTCACTATTGGAAATTGTTAAACAACGTGACATACAAGTGAACCTAAGGCACAACCTGATTGAAGTGCGGGCAGACAAGCAAGAAGCTGTTTTTCAAAACCTTGACAAACCAGAGGAAACCAAAACAATTGAGGTATATTAGTGTCAGGTGAATGCTTTCCTCAGTGGACATTGAGTTTTTTTTTTTTTTATTGTGTATTTTTATCTTTAAATATGATTTGTCTGCAAAGCCTGTATTGTATAAAATACATAGTATAAGAAAACATTTGCACCTGGGTTTAGCAAATTAGAAATGAGATCCAATAACATCTTTCACCTTTGCTGCTTTTTTTCATCAGTATGAAATGCTTCATGTCACACCACCAATGGGACCCAACATGGTGATTAAAGGAGGTCTACTGGCTGATGAGTCTGGCTGGTTGGATATAGATAAAGAGACTCTCCATCATAAGAGGTATCCAAATGTGTTTGGGATTGGAGACTGTACCAACCTGCCCACAGCTAAAACTGGTGCTGCTGTTGGTAAGTGATTACCAACCAGTCGATAAGTGATTACCAACCAGTCGTTTGTTTGAAGATTGCAGCATCACATTTCTGGAAAAGGCAGTTGCTTCAGATCAGATACTCCTTGCTCTATACACACTGTAATTTAATAGGCACTTTGCTTCCGCAGGTGTTGCACAATGACCTACAATATTTACAACATACACCACACCCAGTAAATGCAGAGATTTCTCAGCATTTGAGAGTTCCTACTATTACCTCAGTTTTCCTGTCAGTTTTAATTGTGCTTTGTATGTAAAGATAACACACTAATTTAACATGTTATACATGTGTAACCTTATGCTAACTTACTTATGCCATTTCAATTGGTAGCAGATTGGTTCTATACAAGATCCATAGGCCGTATGGAACTGCTACCATGTTTGTGTTTGTATTTTAAAAGTCAAACATTACAGAGAAAATGCCTTTAATGAAAACTTTCTTCTTGTCATTTTAGCTGCACAGACTGCTGTCTTGCACAGAACCATCAGCAAAGTGTTGAAAAAGGAGAGACCAGATAAGAAGGTTGAGCAGCACACAAATTATGACTCATCCTATTGATGATTAATTATTTTATAATGTCAACTGTCAAAGTATGTCTGGCTCAAAATGTGCAATTACATGAGTAATCTTGTTTACAGTATGATGGCTACACTTCATGTCCATTGGTTACAAGCTACAACACAGTAATCCTGGCAGAGTTTGATTATAATCAACAACCACTGGAAACTTTCCCCATCAACCAAGCAAAAGAAAGAAGACTGATGTACTACATGAAAGCTGATGTGATGCCTCATCTCTATTGGCATGGACTTCTAAGGTAGTTAACACTTGTTTTTGATTTAAAGAATATTAATAGTTTGTACATAGGAATCATTCAACAGCATTAACTACTGTTCTTTTTATTTTCTATTGTGTAAGGGGCCTGTGGGGTGGACCAGGACCAGTCAGGAAACTCCTTCATCTTGGGATGAAATGAAACACAACTATCACTTTGTGTTAGGAAGTTAATTTCCTTTTTATTATTATTATCATTAATTTTTTTAAAATATAATTTATTTTAAAAACATCATTGCAAAATTTAATTGTAAACTTTCTGGTCGTCATACAGTTGCTTGAAAAAATTGTATGCATTAATCACAAAAAAAATACTGCACAAAACTACCATAATCACTGCACAAGTGAATATCAAAATCAAATTTTGAATTGATAATGAAAATGAAAAGGGTACTGTTTCATTGGTATTTTACACAAGATTGCATATTATGCAATACTTTGTTTTACTGTGACTAATGTATAATATTTTTTTAATTCAATGCCTGTTTTGCATAGTGTAAACCGAAAAGGTGCCTGCTCTCTTACTTTGCCCTATTTTACATAAAAATTCTCTAGCTAAACATGGTTCAAATTATTTGATTAATTCATGCAAACTGCTGTATTTTAATGATCCACTGCATCAGACTATTTAGATCACGCTGTATTTCCTTGCTGGTTTGAGTTCACTGAAACAAAGACTTTGGGATCATTAGCTCCTTGTCTGTGAGTGCATTATTGTGTGTCAAAAAAAAAAAAAAAATCAAAACTTGTGGCTCTATGGAATAAGGGGTTTTTAAAGGAATATCTACAGATATGTGTGTCTTTTAGGTGTTTCATCATGTTCTATATAAACTTTTAGAAAGTCTGTACATGGTGGCTGTGTCATTGATCATTAATAGCTGTGGTGTGTCCAAATGTATTATTGCTTTTTGTGGTGAACAATGTTTTTTGTTAAAACGTCACAAAAGGCATACATTAAATGTGAAAAATATACATTTATATTTGTTATAATGTATGGGTTTATATTATAGTTTGAACCTTTTAGTCTCATTTCATGTATAATACTCAATGCAGCATTTGTACAGAAGAGCTTTCATGTAGTCACACAACAATACCAGCAGGGATGAAGAGTGGTAGTGAGCCTCACACCAAAGCAGTTTTCCTGTTGACTCCGCTGTCCGCCACGTTGGTTCCCTTACGTGAGTCCTGCGCAGCACCAACGTTATATTTGTGATGAGGCGGGAAATGGCGTCCACGGACAAGGTTTATCTGTAGCCACCGAGCGTTAGGTATCGCTGACAGCGTCAACCACGGCCCGACCACTATCGGTCAGCCGTCACGGACGTGGGCGAGACCCGACGACGCTGCAGGAGGCTTTCAGGAGCTTCCCGGATCTTTGGTTTGTGACAAACAACGTCAACAGTTCAACAAAAAAGGTTCGTCCCCGGCTGCTCGATAGCGGCTAACGTTAGCCTGCGAAGGGGGCGTAGTCTAATGGCTGAAGTAGTTATTGAAGCAAACAGAATAGCCACAGCGCTGCTAGCTGTCCTGTAGCTGTGTTTCACCGAGGGGTTAATTTGTTGTCTGGGTGTGTACCACTTACGACGAAACGTGGACACGTGTGCGACAAAGTCTGACACCAGACATGACCAATGTCAACGCTTTGTTTTGCCTTTAACTGGCGTTTAAATGTTAACTGTAGCAACCAGCGCTAACGTTAGCTACGCAGCCTGCTAACAACTCCCGTGACACGACTCAGTCACATTGACAGCCATCATTAGCATCGACTTTTTGGAACACATACACCAGGGTCTTAAGCCTCCAAACAGTGGCCGCCGTTCCCTGAGATTTGTGATACTTAAAAGCAGCAGGAGGTGAATGTTAGCGCTAGGTGGTGTCGGTGTGTGTGCTGCCTGTCTGTTGTTACATAACGGCAGTCATACATGACTCACAACCACTACTCAATCCACAATTAACATTATTGGCCACACAATCAGGAAACGTTTGAACCGAGCACCAGCTCAGTGTTAACAAATCAGAGGCTGCACACACATCGGATTAACATTATATTATTCAACAGCCCACTCGACTGACTGCCATTTATTGTGCTCCAAACTTTGATTTAATTGCAAAAAAGGAGAAACACGAGCGATCCTTGTAGAGTTTATGATTTGGCTTTGTTTATCGTATTTTTTACTTTGTTTAAGCTTTGTTTACTTTGTTTTAAGCACTTGGTAAATTACTTGGTAAAAACGTGCTATAAACAATATTATTACACACTAAGTGCATCATCACATGTAGCAGAGTGCTGTCACAGCCAAATAGATGGTGGAGCAGTCGTGATAATTTGCTAGTTTTAAAACCATTTTACTGTATAGTTTTACGTTTAAATTTATGAAATATATTGACCACTCAGTCAGACTGTAATACTCACTAAAAGCTGCCTCACTCATAATCAGTGGCTGTTTTTGGTGCAAGTGTGCAACATGCAAATCCGTGCCAAAACTCTACATTTAGTTCTACCATACAGTTCATAATGTAAAGATTTTGTTGACAACTTGACATTGATGTAAATCTGTACAATCAGTTAAATATGTTTCATTAAGCTATAGTTAAAGGGGGTGTGTTTTCTCTGATGATTTGTTTAGAATATTGAAAATGCCTCTGGATACAATGATGATCTGTGTACATTTCACTGTACAATGTAGTTTTCAACTATGAACCAAATATTACTGCCCCCCACCCCCGTTAGACCTTTCTATGTGACAGTGGAGCATGATGAGGCTGAGAGTGCGCAAAGCTCCTCAGCAGCCAAACACTGGGCGTCGAACCCCCTCATCCCAGGCCAAAAGGAAACACTGTAAAGTGGAGCCATCCCCAGTGAGAGGTCGAGGAAAAATGCAGAAGAACGAAACAGGCCTGTTCTCCACAATAAAGAAATTCATACGTGGAAATGCTGTCAAGGTGGGCATAGATCAGTATTCACAGCTGTTTTTGTTTGGTGTTTTGTTATTTGTCTTTAAGTTGTCATGGGGAAAAAAAAGCATAGTTTGAGTCTAATTTCACCCGATGCATCCCTCTGCCCACAGAACACACAGTGCACTTTCCTCCAGACAACATTGAATCATTTATGCAATGATGATGATTTCAACAAATAAGATAAAAGGTTATCTAAAATGCTTTAAAGTCTCATGAGTAGTATTGCTAAAGTATGTTAGAATTAGTAAACTAACTGTTAAAAACAGCAGAGCTTTCACTTCTTCCTGTCATTATTTAGGAATCACAGAGGCAAAATCTAAAATATTAATGAATAAATTCAAGGCTTCAATGTGGAGCATTC
Source organism: Brachirus orientalis (assembly GCA_016785285.1). Classification (NCBI taxonomy): domain Eukaryota; kingdom Metazoa; phylum Chordata; class Actinopteri; order Pleuronectiformes; family Soleidae; genus Brachirus; species Brachirus orientalis. Next base: position 1,482,711 of record JAFBJR010000214.1, on the reverse strand, counting down.
ATTAAATCAGACCAAACATAGTGGACATTTTCAAAGTTTAGTTTGTCTATTTGGAAATAAATGTGCATCTTTGGTTTCATTGAGATACAAGTCCAGTTATGAAAATATGCAAATGTAACAATCACCTATCTCTAATACAGTAACCAAGTGAGTAATAAAATCAAGGACTTCATTAGTACAACCAGTATTTCAGTTTAACATGTTTTCTTAATCTCCGATGACATATCAGGGTAATTTTATGATTTAATAAAATGCATTTGTTACATGTACCTTAAATCTTTGCTAAAAGAATGTAAAAATGCTAAAATTATTTTGTCTGTTTCAAAGATTTTCCATATTGAAAGTGTGTCGATAGTTTGTGTGGAAAAAAAGTTGTACCTTAACTTATCCTTTTTCCTACCAAAAGGTGGAGCAGGACATCCCTGCCAAGAGGAGTCGTATTGAATGCAATTCTGATAGCAATCTAATTACTTCAACACCACAGACTAGAGGCCTTTCCAACAAATCAGTGTCCAGGGTTTGCCAAAAAAGTCCAAATAAAGGTAGGTTTGTGTCAGTAGGAAAGATAGAAAGGATTCCTCTTGTCTGCAGCATAACAAGGCTTTGAAGTCACAGAGTTACAAGAAAAAAACATATTTAGAAAATGTTTAGTTTTGTTTTTAATACTTTTTTCTCTTTTTTTAAGACATTATGACCTGCAACAGTAAACCAATTAAATCAAACAGTAAACTCGACACCCCTGGTGAGGCAGCAAGCAGCCCACCACGCACCACTCTACTTGGAACCATCTTCTCTCCAGTCTTCAACTTTTTTTCACCAGCGACTAAAACTGGTAAAACTAATAAAAACTGTAACAATTAGAATAGATAGTGACTGAAGGTTTCCCTAATATACTGATCGCTTTTGTCTTTTCTATTTCTATTTCCCTCTTTGAAGCCACACCTGGCTCAGACTCTCCTGGCCAGGCAATGGAGGCAGAGGAAATCATGAAGCAGCTGGACATTGAGCAGGCAGAAGAAATGCCAAGCAGCACTCTCACATCCACAGAGGGCATCACTACATGTCACACTGACCTGATGTTGCCACCGAGGCTGCAGATCACACCAGATGCAACCATAGAAGAAGGAGAGATTGTCACTGAAACTGACATGCCACCATTAACGGGTACAACTGCTCTCTATGTTGGAATTTGAGAAACCTTCTTCATATGAACATAAGCAAGGGCTAATGTTGATGTGATTGACATCATATGGTAGACACTGATGCAAATGTCAACAGTCAACCAAATGAGCACCATCATGCTGTCCACTTACAGTTTATCTGTATTTTATTTTCACCGCCAGCAGTTCGCACCAGTGTCAAGCAGTAGATTGCAGAGAGTAATCATTCATTTACAGCTACCACTTTATCAGGAACACCGTTACATGAATGCAGTCTTTAATTCCTCAGTGCGACAGCAACCGTGTTATTTTACCAACCTATCAGTACAGTTTAAACTTGGTTGAAATATTTAGAAAGCAGAGGAAAAGCAATCAAAAGTTACTGTAGAAGAGCGTGTTTTTGTGTTTTATGAATGTGGATGAGTTTAACCAAAGTTATGAGAAAGAAGATGTCCACATTGCTGCACTGGTAGATGATGGTGAAACGGAAGATTTTAGCCATAATTATCAACTGCTGTAGTAGATGTAAGTTTGTCTTTGGATATAAATTCTTATCCTCAGGTGTAGGTTTCATCAGACAAAAATTAAATTAAGAGTGAGATCTGTGGCTCAAGAGCATAACATTTCAACAATTTCCCCACAATTTCTTTGTGTCTTCATCAGCTCCTGGTTGTATGCCAGAAGGCAGCTACCCACACACATTACCCTCAGTTCCTGCAGAAACCTCATATGATGAGGATTGGGAAGTTTTTGATCCGTAAGTAGAGCACTTATTTTTAAGAAGCCAATGGCACAGAAGTTGGGATTGACTCCAGCCCCCCGTGGCCCTCATTGATTAGCAATGGATAGCTAGATTGATGAATGTAAAATAACAATAACACTTCATGAAGACAGATTCTAATGTCATGTGAAAATTGTAACCACTAGATGGCAGCAAAAACTATTTATTTCACTGGACTTTTCACAGTTCACTTTGAATCAAAATGATTAATAGAGTCATTATTAAAATGTCTTTTTATGTGGTGCGCTAGGTTTCCTCATTTTGAGCCAATTGAAAAGATTATTTTTAACTTTTTTGTGTGAAAGTATCTGCCTTATTTGGGAAGTTCCTTGTTGTCTTTGTTTAAATGAGGGTTTCTTTCCTAAATGTTTCCTCTGTCTTCAGGTATTTCTTCATTAAGCATGTGCCTCCGCTGACGGAAGAGCAGTTAACAAGAAAACCAGCACTACCTTTAAAGACTCGCAGCACACCAGAGTTTTCTCTTGTGTTAGATCTGGTAAGCAGTAAAGAGTTCCATGCGTGGTTGATTTGAAATAAATTGATTCCAATTTGTATTTCATGCATTTTTTCTTTCTTTGTCTGCTGTCAGGATGAAACGCTGGTTCACTGTAGTTTGAATGAGCTAGAAGATGCAGCACTGACATTTCCCGTGCTTTTTCAGGATGTAATATACCAGGTAAGAACTGTTGAACTTATTTATCTAATCATAGAATCTTACTTCTTAGTTTAAATGTCTTTTGTTTGTTGTCTTTAACCTGAAGGTGTATGTTCGGTTGAGACCCTTTTTCCGTGAATTTCTTGAGCGCATGTCTCAAAAGTATGAGGTGAGATGGGTTTTCTTTTTGTTTCCACATAAGTGCAGATATTTTTTTTTTTCTCTGACCTCCTCTGTGTTTATAAATCTCACTCATTCAAATATCCATTCATATTTCAGATTATTCTCTTCACGGCTTCAAAGAAAGTCTACGCCGACAAGTTGCTCAACATCCTGGACCCAAGAAAACAGCTGGTCAGGTTAGAGAAAACAAAAGTATCTGTTGTATTTTGTTGTACTGTACACTGTTGGTATAATTTCCTTGATGCTTATCCAGGCATAGGTCTTGTTTCTTGACGATGTGCTGGGAAAACAGGATTAAATAAATGAAATGGTGATAAAATGTGGCTCTGAATTTAATGATTATCAGAATCAGACTTTATTAATTCAGGGGGGTGCTTTCATTACTGATTAGGCAACATTTGAGGAACAATACAGGTTTAAAATGTGTAACTACACTGACACAGGAAATTGTCTTTTCTCTTTGTCTCTTCATGGGACTTATATTAACTTGACTACATTAGTCTCCACATAACTGGGTTTGTTGATTTTTGCACAACCGGTCATAACATTCATCTTTACTCGGACCCAGTGTGCTCTTGTTTATATGGGGAAAAAAAAAAAAAAAAAGTTGTATTGGATGTTCTTCTTCTTGTCTTCCTTACCTGATGTGTATGCTGCTGTATCAAAAGAATTTCCCCTCGGGGATGAATAAAAGTACTTCGTATTCGTATTTTGTCAGCTGTGGTGTACGTATCATACTCGACTGTAGCCAGTATGTCTTTCTGAATGTAAAGCAGGTATTAGTTAAAAACAATGTATTACTGAATGTTTTGACTCAGAAATATTCTCTCATCCTTTTTCAGACACAGGCTATTTCGTGAGCACTGTGTGTGTGTTCAAGGCAACTATATTAAAGATCTTAACATTCTTGGACGTGACCTTTCCAAGACAATAATAATAGACAACTCACCCCAAGCCTTTGCTTATCAGGTGAACCCCAAAAATACATTGTTTTGAAAACTTTTTTTTTTGGTTTGAAACTTTTTTGCGTCACAGTCATACTTAAACACAGATGTTGTCTTTTTCAGCTTTCCAATGGAATTCCTATAGAGAGCTGGTTTGTGGATAGAAATGACAACGAACTTCTAAAGCTTGTTCCTTTCCTCGAGAAGCTTGTGGAGCTGGTATGTATTTTGACTTTGTGTGGTTAGATTAGTAGCTTAGCTTAGCAGGTAGAAAATAAACCAATATAAGATCTCAAGTTAGTAAATTAGCCATGATAACTTTTATTCTATGATGAAATTAGTTGTGGTTTCAAATTCAGGGCTTTATGATTTTAAGTAAAAAACTACTGTTGTATGGACAGACAATCTGCCAATCTTGTAAATTCTGTTTTGTACCTGGAAAAAAAATCTGACGAAAAGCTGATTAACTGACTCATTTAAAAAAAAAATAATTGTAACTAATTGAACAGAGTCTTATGTGTTTAATTCATGTCAGGTTCTGCCAAAAATCAGTGAGATCCATTTAAAAATAACAGCTGCCAAGTTTGTTAAATCTGGTCTCATAAGAATAACAGTGACTGTTTTTTACTTGGTGAAAGTAGTTTCCATTTGAACAAAAATGTCTGCTTTGTTAAGGGGTTAAGTAGTTGAACTGTTCCCTCTGTCACAGAATGAAGACGTTAGACCACACATCCGAGAAAGGTATCGTTTGCACGACCTCCTTCCTCCAGACTGAGGACTGTGTTCTTCTCTCAGTTCAAATGGTCTCAAAAATGGAGTGAAAGTGATTGAGACGGATATAAGTCAATTGGGATTTGTTTGCAAAAAATTGCCATTGTTGTCACGATAATTTTTATTTTATGCAGAAAAGAAAGAGAAATTCACATTTGAATAAAAAAAAAAGTCCTGGATGTTTTTAAACTATTGCACTTGAACCCGCCTCAGAACAAACTGACCTGCTCACTGCAGCAGGTTTTTTATTTTTTTGCTCGCTTCTTTTTAGTGTGACCCTGAAGTCATTCTCCTGAATGGTTTGGAACCATTATGGATTGACAAAACTGAATGTCATGCAGTGTTGGATTTTATGGACCTTGTATCGAACCTGTATAATATTCACTCTATTTACTTGTAAATATATGTATATATTTTTTTTTCCTTCAAGGTTTTTAAGTCATTTTATTTTCAATTCAGATTTTAGTATGTATTCTTTGATTTTGGTTTCTTTTATATATATATAAAAAAAAAAAGTTATTGTGTTTTGTTTGAAGTTGTTGATGAACTGCTGCTTTTCTGTTGTATGCCTGTGATGCTTTACTCCATTACATGCAGTTGTCTGTAATAAGGTGCAGTTTAAAAAATGTATCTTTGGGAAGAAAATGTTTCTGAAATAATATTTTAAAACGATGTAATGTAAACTAGATTAGGGTCTCATCTGAATACAAGCCATACTGGCGAACAATAATTTTGGAAATTTGTATTTGAGAGTCCAATTCTGATTTCAATATCTCGCTCCCCTTTGATGATGGCCGGTGGTGGTGGGAGGAGTTCAGGCATCTTGCACTTTGACATCCAGCTCTTTGTAAGTTAATGTAAAATCTTGTCACTTTTCTACACTGGTGTGCATCACCTCAATTTGGTATGTGGTTAGGAAGAAAATGGAATTGTAGCACCAGCAACTTGCCAACATGTTTGCTTTCAAATCTTGTTTTCCAAGATGTTCTGTATGTTGGATCTTACAGACGTAGGAGTCGCAAGTTTTATTGACTATTGAATGAATCACTCCTGTTGTACTCAGTGTTACTCAATGGTTTCCTTGAAAATAAATACGTTTTTTTATGACTTGGGAGCTTCTTTCGAATAATGACATTACACAACATTGGGAATAAAAGATATGTCTCGTGACAAAGCAACTTATACATAAAATATGACTTCGGTTAGTATCACAATGTCACTTCAGTGTCCAACATTTGTTAGTACCTGAGCTTTTGACCCTACAACATGGTTTTCTTTAGCTATTTTACTTAGTTGCCATAGAATTGTTTAAGTTAAAATTTTACATGGTGATGAATCAATCAATATATTGTGCATGTTTAGAGCATTATTATACTGTACGTACAGTATATAACTCAAACTATTAACATTTTTTTTCCATGTGTTGATGACAGTAGTGTCATTACTGCTTTTAAACAAGGTTCACTGAGCAGCTTAAGAAAAATCACTTATTTCTACCAGGGATGAGTAGATCGATCAGTATCGGCATTGGTCCAATACTGGTCAAAATTACTGGATCAGATATTGGGCAGATACAAATGTAAAACTAGATACAATCCAAAAATCCTATATCTCACATACTTCACTATGCTAGACTGTAAAAATGTAAATAAAAATGAGCAAAAGCATTTTAGCTGAGTCATGTTTGAGCTGTTAATTTCTTCTTTTTGGGAGAACAACACTTGTTACACAGTGGGAGAATTATGTATTTGTAATGGCTCAGTATAAATGTGTTGAGTAGAGCTTCATAGTCGTAAATGGTCTAATACAACTTTATCAGACTAATATCGCTATCGGTTGATATGCAAGTTTGTGATATCGGTATCGTTATCAGACACAAAAAAGTGGTAATGTGCCATCGCTAGTTTCTACTCAAAATTTCAAAAGTGAAATAAATCCAATTCAACACATGAGCCACAGCCAGTTTCACAGTAGGTTTCTCAGTCTTTATTAAAGTTATCTAACTTGTTTCTCTTCAAGACAAACTATTCTTTATACTGCAATAAGGAAAAATAAGTTCTGTTAATTATATGACTGTAGGCCTTACATTCATTAACTGAGATGTCTAATCGGTAGAAAGGAAGCAAAAAAAAAAAAAAACGAGATTATTAAAGATATGGAGCCCCATTAATAGAGAGGCCATTTTTATTGTAGACAAGCTTATATACAACCTGTCAGTTTTTATTCAGATAACCCGCTGATGTGCTAATCTCTTTGTTCTTTCAAGAAATAGGTCATTACCTAACTGTACGTGTGAACTGAACTGCCCCTTCCAGAGGTCATGTGACTCCATATACAAAGAGGGCCAGTCTTCATCATACTTATCTCATGTTCAGGAGGAATAATTATTTCTAAACAAAATCACAGCACTGATAGAGTGGAGGTAAGACATGGGGATAATTAACTGTGTATTTAGATTAAATCCACACATTGAACCCCCCCCCCCCCTCCACCATCACCACCACCATCACCACCACCACCACTCCTCTATTGGCTGCTGGTGGAGGGAGGGTGGAGGATGAATGACGCTCATAAACTATGAAGGTGTAGCTTATATAAAAGGTGCTGGCATGTGCCTCCACCTCAGGATTGTTGTGAAGGATGTGGATGCTCTTATTAGTGAGTGCCTTGCTGGGGGCGTTGGGGTCAGAAGAAGCGCCCTCTGGAGCTGCTCAGCAGCTTCAGGCCCTTCACTGTCCACCCTGTGACAGGATACACTGCTCCACCCGGCGGGCGCTAAAGCTGCAGTGTAGAGGTGGGGTCACCACAGGCGTCTGCGGCTGCTGCCCTGTCTGTGCCAGAACAGAAGGGGAGACGTGTGGAGGAACGTGGGACTATCTGGGAAAGTGTGACGAGGGACTGGTGTGTGTTTACCAGGACGCGGCAGATGACAATCCAGACAAAGAACGCAAAGGCATTTGCAAAGCAGGTGAGACTTTGCTGTGCAATATTCTACTGTATGTGGTGCTTTTAGCAGAGGCTGAGTGCAGCAAAACTGTGTGTGTAACGTACAGTGTTTCTTTGTGCACTATTTGTGTATGGTAAATGGATTTTGTGCAAATCTCTCATTGATGTGACCAGCGTCAAGACAAAATTCCCTCTGGAGACAATATATCATATTGTATCCTATCGTATCATATGATTATGTGCTTTGGCTGAATTAATATCTCTAATATCATTTGCCACAGTGAGGTGATTTTGATTATATTAAACATTTTTAACAGCAACGTCTGCATTTTACATCACAAAACATCAGAACTAAAACACTTTGGAGTCCTCAGAACCTTTTCATAAATAAATGTTTGTCATAATATTTGATTACAGGTTAAATGAAGTCCTGCAGTTAAAATCGAATTGCCATATCATTTCAATTATGCAGCAGAACTGTTTTTTTTATTTATTATAATATTGTATAATTGTTACTGATGCGCTGCACAGTGAATGTTAGATCTTACATACACAGTAAAAGGTGTTTTATTTAAACCAAATTAATTGATCGTATTTGTTTGAATTTTAAGATTTGGGGAACAATGTAACTACAATTAACTGTAAAACAAAAGTTATGGAGACTAAAGTATGTTGCCCTCAAACGTGTGAGGGAGTTTATGAAGAAAGTGGTTAAAAAAAATCAAAGTAAGCAGAGGACTTGAGTAAATGTGTTGAGATACAGTATATCTCAGCAGGGTAGTGTGTGTGTGTGGTGGGAATGATAGTGCATGTGGTTTATGAGCTCTGTGGACCGACAGTGTGGTCAAGGCTTCCTTTAAGTCAAAGGCGTCTGCTAACAGTTAAGCCATAATTATGCCTCTTATCTTTCTGTGGAGAAAGGAGTTGATACGATATCAGAGGCAGTGTGAGATTTCACACTTTGTTGTTGCTCAGGAACAGATGTGAATAACAAATAAGCAAACGTGAATTTTCTACTGATTTGATTCAAATGGATTTTCGTCTAGTGATGGAACCACAGGCGGCGGCGGCGACGTGTCACCCAGAGTGCACCAGGGAATACTGTCAGGAGAACCTATCTGAAATCTGCTCTGCCAGGTGACTGAATAAAGCGTAATGGTCCAGTGTGCAAGAATTAGTGACTCCAGATTGTAGGATTCCTCCACTCCCTTATCCTTTCCCAAGGGCACCAGGGAACTACTGTGGCCTTCCTATGCCAGAGAGGATGTTGTTTGTCTTTGTTTTAATAGCATTTTTACATTTTAAAAACAAATTTGTCTTTGTAGTCTGCTGTAGAGACGCTGTGCAGCAGGACAGTGGCGTCAGTAAAGTAACAGTGCCAAAAGGAAACATAAAAGATATATTCTAAGGCCGGGAAAGCCAAACACTCATACAAACATATTTACGGGTAGTGTATTCATTTTCTGCCAATAAACCCCCCTACATGCTTCACACTGGACCTTTAAACCAACAAACCCTGCTATTCTTTTTTTAAATAAAGCTTTCTGTGTTGGATTTGAACTGTAAATATCATGTTCTTGCTCTGTAGGTTTGTGTCCCTGGATAAAAACTCTTGCCAGGACTCTTGCCAACACACCACCTGTTCAAGCTGTCTGCTGCTCAAACCCCCGTCATGTGCTCAAACCTGCACTTCCTCCGACTCTTCCTGTCTACATCGCTTTGGCAAGTGTGTGCACCGTCACCTGACTGCTGCCCATAGTCCTGTGTGCCACAACAACCTGCAGGTAGGTGGGAGGGGAAAAAAATCCTAATTAAGACTTGTTATGTCTTCATTACACATATATATATATATATATGTTGGTCTTTTTTCTCCATAGAATCATCCCGAGGGCCATTTTGTGTGTTTTGTCCCAGCTTGTCAGAACACGCCAAAGTAAATCCATGCGCGGGGAGAAGAAAAGCATCCACGGCTCATGTAGCAAAAATGAAACGAGGCAGCTATCTGTAAACTTTGTCTGTCACATTTTATATCTCGTGTAAACCTGAATGTAATCCTGCAAAATGATGTGTACTTCAAATTCTGACAAATTAAATTCCATGTCAAACTGCACCTGCTTTTGTTTATTTGTTTGGGACTGGACATGGATGAATGGATGGATGTTTTATGGGAGCCATGTGGTGGGTGTTACCTTTAGTTTTCAAACATTTTTATTACTGCATATATTCTGTTCATCCACTTGTAAACATTTTTTTGTGGCTACAAGTCTAAGTTCCCCTCTGAAACAGTTCTGTGAAAGTTCACAAAGAGTCGTGGGATCAGTACGTTACCAACAAGCATCTTTCATGTTTGCTAATTTATTAAATAGTAAATGTTAATGATAATAAACTGATTTTAGAGTGACAGAAACACTCAGGATGCATTAGAAATTAATTTAAGGTGATATAATGTAAAATATGTGCAAGGGCGACCTTTAGTGTTTAAAACGGTTTCTTTAATCCCAAGACATTGCACGAGTGTTGTTGCTTTTCTAAAACTATGTAAAAAAGGAGGCTGCACTTGTGTCCACACTGAAATGTCTGTCACAGTCTGTCATCAACTACCTCTTCACTTTCAGTGTCCAAATTTTACGACATCTGCACCGCAGACCCTCATTTTTCTTCTCCTCTGGTTGAGATGTTTTTGAGAGGGGTATCGAGGCTTTTTAGGTTTGGTATCATTCAATATTTCCTATGCTTAGTAGCCACAGGCTGTGTTATTGGGTGGGTGGTGGTTGGTGTACAGACCAAAACACTAAAAGGGTTTGGGCCATGCAAATTCTAATTATTTTGTAAATATACTAGCTGCACCAGTATTTCATTTTAATATGTTTACACATTCTCACAATAACCTTTACTAGGGCATTAGTAAGTGATTAGTAAGTGGTAAATAATGAAGCACTAATGTGCTGTGGATAGTGTCATATAGTGCAACAATACAGTGACTGGAACTGTGAAATCAGTCTTCTGCTGTGGCTCATCTGTCTGAACTAATCCCAGATCTTCAGAGGTTTTCTGGTTCACATGCGTCCCCTCAGCCATCGCTGCCCCCCAGACACACGATGGTTATTGAATAACAGACAGTTTATGAGGCAGCAATAATGACGTGTGTACAGAAAGGGAATAAAGTGTGGACCAACAATGGGCAATTTGTTCAGTGTCCTTCAAAAGTGAGACATTTCTGGGGAGGAGAAGCTTTTTATCTGGGACGTTTCGCAAGAGACAATTGGTTTTAATACAAAACAAAGGCCTACGTTTTCTTTCATCTTTACTTACGAGTCAGGTGAATCAGTAAAAATACAGTATTTAATCCACTGACGCAGCTCCTAGTTTGACCTGTTTATACAGGAAACAGGTGAACATGCGACAGAAGGGAATCTTAGTTAAACACAAGTGTCAGCAGTTGCTTTCTGTCTTTGGTTTTATGCACCAAAGAGTGTATTTGGTAAATGCTCAACAGATTTTCTTGTTTGGTGGGAAATTATAAAATAGCTTTTTTAAAATGCTGCCATAAATTAGTTTTAAAAAAAAAAGAAAAAAAAGTATATTATCTTCCTTAAATAGAATAAATAAATAAAATAAGTAGAAGTGCATTCTTACACTTCTGTGTATACATATCAGCATATCAGGTATCGGCTATAACGACAGGATCTGTCACCAAAGCAGGCCGCCTCTGTTATCAATCCCATATATCCGTCTCACTTGTTTTTACTGATAAAAAACAAAGGATAACAAAGGACTGTCTGCGTGCCAACAGTAATAAATGTGCCTCTGACACAGGCAGCAAGCCCAATGTTAAAGTCTGAACGCAACACAAACCCCAGTAACAATAGAAAAGTCCGACAGATTAGTACGAGAGAGTGCTAATGTACGAGAAGCACCTGCAAAGATTTCTACATAATTATTATTGTGTGACTATTTTCTGTGCGTGTTGACATACACAGAATACAATAAAGCTGATTCTGACACTATATGTGAGCTAGAGGTGTTTAGAAATTGGACAGTAACATAATCTGTTTCAGATTATGAAACTAAAAACATGCAGCAACAGAGTTTAACTATAAAACTGAGTCTTTACTTAATAAAACAATTTACAGATTAAACATTGCATAATATTCTTAAAATGCAGAACAATATTATTATTTCTACACATTTCAAGAGGGTTTAAACTCTAGCAGCTCTGAAGGTAGCTGCTAGTTAATAAGACACAATATCTTCCAACAGCAACACGAACAACTTACAGTATGTAAAGGAACATTTGTAAAGGGAAAACAATATAAAAAGGTGCATCTTTGCTCAGGCCTCCAGTCTGTCTGTGTAATGGAAGGCACAGTGGATAACACATGTCCAGGCCATGTGTGCTGTTGTCTCATCACCTGAAGAGTTTGTTCCAGAAGGATAAGAAGGTGGTGGAGTTAAAGGCACCAAGGAGGATGAGCAGCAGAAGGTAGAGACTCATCATCACAGCAAAGTGGTGACGCAGGAACCACGAGGTGTTGTGGGAATGTCTGCAGAAAAACACAGTATAGGCTGGTTTTAAAGGGGACATTCAATGGAAAATCTAATTTCTGATGTTTTTTGCTGTGTCTCCGTGTCCTTCCCGTATCTAAACATCCCGAAAGTGTCACAATAAACACTTCAGCCACTTTTGAGGAAAAACAGGTTTCTCTGTTTATCTGTGCTTAAGCAAGCGGCTTTGAAAAGTCGAGTTCAGTTGCGCAACTGGCACATTTGGCGTGCAACAAACCCTCCCCAGCAGCTACTCTTGGTCATGGGCGTGAACATTCAACCTAATTCATTAAATACACTCAGTTACTGTGTCAAACTGTAAAATAAGAACAAAAACAACAGATTCATCATATACTATATTTCATGAAATGAATAGCGATGGGAAAATGTACAGTACACTGAGCAAAGGTTTTAGGCAGGTGTGGAAAATGCTGTAAGGTAAGAATGCTTTCACAAATATAATTTCTATTGGTCAAATATGAATTCTATTGGTTTCCTTATCAGTGTACAAAATGCAGAGTGTTGAAAACATCTCGGAGAACTAACCCAAGATTGTATTTGGAGGAAGGCTGGCTTAAATCCTTCTGTCTCTTCATGACACACTTGCTGGTGTGGACATCAGGCTCTGCGCAGGTCATACCATCAATTCCAGGACTCCTTGTTCTTCTTAACGCTGAAGATAGTTCTTAATGACACTGACTGTACGTTTGGGGTCATTGTTCAGTTGAAGGGAACATCCCCATGCTTCACTGTTGCCGGCAGATGGTCATTATTTTACCACTCTTCCACCCTTAGGTGAACAAACTGCCTTCTGCTACAGCCAAATATTTCAAATTTGGACTCATCAGTCCAGAGCACCTGCTGCCATTTTGTTTTGATTTCATGCGAGTTGAGGTACTTCTGGCTACACTTCTCCAGACAACAGATGGGTGTATCTGGGTCTTACAGGTTTCTGCCAGTTCTGAACTGATGACCCTACTGAACATCTTTAGATTTAAAAAAGGACATAAGTGTGAGATGTCTCATCGACAGCACACATTGAAACCCCAGTCTGCTTTGTAATGTTTGCCCGGGAGAGAATTCTCTAATGTAGTATAGCCACCTTGAGTCTGGTTGCAGTACTGTCTTACCATGATGTAGAGTATATAGAGTGTGTGTACAAGCACACGTGGTGTATAGCAATGTAACTGCAACAACTGTAAAAGTAAATTTTGTTATATGTTTTGTAACGTTACCACATACTGTAACAATTTTTGGTAATAAAAGTAATGTTTCTTCTATCTGTTTCTCTGTTTGCATGAATACTGTTTTTGTTTTGTCTGTTAGCTCTCTATCTATAAGCTTTTCAAAAAGTGTGCACTAATAAGGACAGGATGATCTGCACATTTATGTTTAAGAATCTAAAAAACTGTACATTAAAGTATATTTTTACATTTCTCACAACGATATAGTGAATTACAAATATTTTAGTCAGGATAATTGTATTTTTCCATATTGTCCCATGCCTAATAACTCATATGATCATGTAATTCATGGACCTTACCTGGACAGGTGCCTTTTCTGAGAGTAAACAAGCAGGTACTTGACTCGCACAAGCTGATTGTTGGTGACTACAAAGTATTTCTGTGGGACGTCCCCCCCTTCACTGTTCTTCGCCCTGGAGCGCTGACGGTCAATGATTTCAGAATCTGAGTGTGAGAAATGAATGTGTCATTTTTATGCAGAGTTTTTCACAACGGAATCAAATTCTTTTTATCCTACATTATCACCTGGTGTACACACCTTTTTTCTTCACCTGGCACTTGACATCCGGGTGATCGATGACTTCACATAAGGCGACACAGCTGAGCAGTGGACCCAGGAGACTTTCTGACCAGCCGCTGCTGTGAGGGCTGTAGAGGACAGCCATGCTCAGGTCACTGGTGAGGTAGGTCCCCTCTCCAAACACTGAATTCTATACATACAACAAAGAAAATGGACTGAACAGATGTTTCCATTTTATTCAGCAACATCCAGACGTGTCCAATATTGAGCTGCTCCTTCAGCACACTGCCCAGCTACAGACGGCCTCACTGACCTTGTTGAGGTGACAGTGCAGCCCATTGTAAATGATTGAGTGAAAGTTCTCCAGGCGACTCCCGTGGAACGCATAGAGGACATCACGTCCAGCCCTTGTCCTCTCAAACCTGGCATTCAGCAGATCGCAGTACTCCAGCTCAAAGAGGAAGTCTGGCACGGGCACAGAAATCCCTTCATTTTCTGTCAGGTTGCAAAGTCTGGCATACTGGTGGAGAATCATAAGAAACATACTGTAAACTAAACAGTAAGTGTTTTCAGACACTTTGGTTTATGTATGTATTGATCGTGGGGCACTCGGTGTTGATGTGTTCATGGCATTTAATTAAGGGTCAAATGCATATTAATTGTGTGTAGTGTCTCAAATATTCAGCATGTCAGAGCTGCTGGGGGGGGGCTCTTATCGCTAATCGGGATTAAAAACACTTATTTAGTAGTAATTACTAGTTACTTAATTAGTAGTAACTGCTTTTAAAACACCTGATGATCGGTGGCACTGTGTCTCATGCATCATATCGTAGCTGCTGAGAAATGGCGTGAAATAATACTGCTGTTTCTCTGTTTCACAGAATCACTCTGCCTGTTTCACTTTAGACTGTTTGCATTGGTTAGCACTGCAGCCTGGTTCATTCATCTGCCCCCAACACTAATATGAAACAGAGAAGGCTACTAAACTGAAACTAAGCTGTTGCATTATCATTTCTGAAGTGGACATTGTGTTACCTCAGGCTTATTCTACTTTTGATTTGAAATAATCAAATGAACCTAAAAGTCAAGATCATAAAGTAGCTTTCTTTGTATTATTTTGATTCCTAATCCATATACACTGGTAAAAGTTGCTTTACATTGCTAATATGGACTTTAAAATGACTGTGAACTGCAAAATTAACATGATTAACATGATTTAACATGATAAATATTTGATTAATTGTAATGAATTATTGAACTTCTGTGATTAATCATGATTAAGCAAAAATGTATAATTTGACAGCCTGTATTTGTAGATGTTCTGATGTACCTCGTCTTTCTGTAATGTCTTCACAGCAAAGCTGTTTGAGGAGAGAATCCAGTGGGTGAGAGCCAGATGACGATCTCCCTCTCCAGGTCTCAGTCTTACCAGGTCTCTCACACCAGGCAATGACTTCACATCTGCCAGCTACAGAAAAAAATAAACTCTGTTATGTTTACAATGCCTGGACAGCAAACCTGCCTGTAGTATGCCTTTATTGTCAGTGTACTGTGTCTGAAACTGAGGCATCATCTCTGCAATGATGTTGGAATCATTATTACTGTATATTATTAGCAGTGTCATTATTAGTATAACAGTATTTTTGAGATAATACATAATATTTATATTATTCTGACTGTGCTCACTGAAGATAGATGTGTTCACGTTTGTTTTTTATGACATTGTCATAAATTTGTCTAATATATTATTACTGAGGTGTTCTTCTACTGTGAGGTGGTCTTCTTCTTCTAACTACTTGACTTATTTACCCTTTAAATCATTCAAAGGTTGATTTTTTTTCCCACCATAATTGTCTTTCTTCACATTCATTTATTGACACACTGCCACCTTTAACAGCACATTACTGCCACCAAGTGAATGTGTTTCATGTATCACAATCATATCACAATCTCACTGTGTGCTTGTGCAGCATCAGTAAGAAAGTATTAAACGAAAGAATTTTCACAGCCGATGAAGCATTACATTTAAAATCAAAAGAATTAGAAAGATGCATGTCTCTAAAAGAGAAGTAGGAATCAATGTTATTTAAACGTTTTGAACTCATACCAGCTCCTCAAAGTCCTTGTTGCCACCACTTATGTATCGTGGTGGGAAGGGTCTGAGCAAGGAGTCTCTCTTGTAGTTCTGTGCAGCAGCGACAAACAGGCTGCAGCGAAGGTCTGCTGCCACCGGGTCTCTGTGCAGACACGAGCACACCAGCTCTCTGACAGCTTCAGGTGGGAGCGGAGGCTGCATTCCCAGCTCTGCAAACAGAGGCGATAAGATATGACATCAGAACAGCTAAAAAATAAGCATGGTGTTAAGGAACACCTGTGCCCTGCTAAAAAAAGTCTGCAGGATCTGGTAAAATGTTAATATATAGTATATATATAATGTAATTAATCATTTTTTTAAAAAAATGTTACCAGTTAACTATTATAAAGCTGAACTTTACAACATAAATAGATTGCCAGTCATTGCCTAACAGCATAAATTATCTAGGTGCACTTGTCCCAACTAAAATCTTTGCATAGTCCTGAACAATATATTGAAAATCTACCATTATTGCTATATCGATGTATGTAATATGCTGTACACTGTAATACAACCACTGTATCAAAATACATTCATATCATACAGACAGATTGAACTCCCTTTATTTACTGTATTTCATAATTTCCTACAATTATGAAATACATGCTACTTCAAGCCTTCACTACCCAACTTCTTGGAGGTTAGAAATGAGAAAATAAATGGTTTCAAAATTGCAATGAGACATTGCAGTGGGATTAAGAGTATTATGTTTACATTGTTTAAAATGTAACTTGTTTACAGAGCAAGAAAATAAAACATACTTACTTAAAAAGACAAATGCAAATGCAATTATTTCAAAAATGTTTCAACGAACTCCACCTCTTCTCTATATCTTGAAAATACAGCATTTCAAGCATTTTCTTAAACTGTAGAAAAGTTATAGTTAATAATTATCCAAACTCTTGGGTTATAACCATCTTCTCTGTCAATGAAAACATTTTGAATGTTACCAGAACGTAAATGATTCTTTGCTTTGTACACTAGTATTAACCAAAGACAATTTGTCATCAGAAATAATCTGGGTAATCACAGTAATCCTGATATCGCATTACTTCTACATATGCTCAGCACATGCGCTCATTAACCACGTCAGTCAGCAATAGGTTTAACGTAAAGACAATACTGAGTCTATGAAGTAGATTTCGTGAACGTGATGAGTCGGGACTGAATGTGACACGTTTAGCGTTAGTTAACGTGAGTAGCGTCGCTGTCCAACAGTGAACATCGCGAGGGTTGATGTTATGCTAACATGAGCTACAACAAGTGCACAGCTGGCCTATCCTTCGCTGAGTAACGTGACCGAAAACAAATACAGACCCGGTTGGAGAACCGTGGGATACCAGAGGTATCACAGATCCGCCCCGAGCCTGTTTCACCTAAAATGAAATGTAGTTTTAAATGATTATTGGTCGTTACCTTCAGTTTAGCTCAACTCATAACACCACAGGAAACACTGAGGAGAAGAGCGTTGGCGCTGATGATGTGTTCAGGTACCCTTACGAAAATCGGAAAAAAATTTTCGGCGCAGGTGTGAATACACACACGGGAATTGTTGAGTGGAAAAGAGAGAGAGAGACGCGTCACCGCGTGAATACATAAGCAAAGAAAAGCGTCACAGAAACATGTAAACAAACATCTAAGTGTACGTTATCTCCACCCCATTTTAAGACAGCGAGCTATATATAGTGCCGATAATTTTTACGTTTTTGAGGATAAATGAACGCAACATTCACTCCGTAGGACTTCACTACACATCCATATGACCTTCTATTATATCATGTTATACAAAAAATGTATAGTGATACGTTTATGCATACAAGATAAAGGCTACAAGACAAAACTTCCTCTGAAGTTTCTCTCCATCAATCTTGCCCTCTTTTTTATACTGTATCTCTGCTGTGATTTTTGGAACCCTGCTGTATAAAGTTTAACCGCAGCTCCGGAAGCCGATGACATGTGACATGTGTGGGGGCCGCTACTTTAAGCCTGGTGCACAGTTTCACTGAGGGGCGGAGCTTAATAAATCACGTATTCTGATTCAAACCAGCAACATATCCTATCTGTTTTTTTTACAGGGTCTTGGTCCTACCCGGGCGGGTACAGGCATGTGTAGGGTTGCCAGGTCCGCGGTTTTCCGTTTAAATTCAGCTTCTTTTGGAGAGTTGAGTAGAGTATGTACACAGTAGATGCATATGACAACTTAATGCTGAGGGGGGGGGATGGAGACAAGTTTGTGCGTAGGTACCACATTCTTAGAATTTTCCGTTTAAATTCAGCTTCTTTTGGAGAGTTGAGTAGAGTATGTACACAGTAGATGCATATGACAACTTAATGCTGAGGGGGGGGGGGAATGGAGACAAGTTTGTGCGTAGGTACCACATTCTTAGAAGCATATTTCATCAGTTATAAAACAATGTTTTTTAACAAGGTGTTTAAAAAAAGGGGCTCGTGAAGGGTGAGGGAAGCAACATAAATACCAGGTGTTTTTGATAAATAAGCTTATTTATTTAATAAGGTAAAGTAAGATTAACAAAACACGCAGGACAAAACACATCACAAAATAAACAAATGGCAACAAGGTAGACTCTGACCTTGAGTTAAGGAGGTTTAGGTCAATTACAACAACGCATGCCACAAGGATACCAGGCATCTTTATAGTACAAGGCTGCACATATATACGCTATATGAAAGTGTGAATGGGTAAATGGCAAAACTGTAGTGTAAAGCAGCTTTGAGTGACCATCAGGACCAGAAAAAACATTTTATAAATACAGACCATTTACCATCTAAGGGTGGGACTGCCTTTGCATACCATAAAGAATGTTATTGTCCTTAATTTGCCTGTAATATAAAAAATAAGCCTCCTCTTCTGGATGATTTGTCCATTTGGGCTGATGTTGAAACATTGCAGGACGGCGGCCTCTGCAAAGCAAGGGTCTTGTCTAAGGGCTTATTCTGAGGATAGGAAAACCAAATTATTTCTATTTTAAAGCAATGATACAAATATACTTATGGGTAATGTCCAGACTTTTACCAAACTACCTACTATGGCTTAGTAAACTCCCCCCCGGAAGGGTTATCAGAACAGGTACGGCAGATACAACTCGAGTCCTTTTCCCACGTTTATTGCACACACACGTTTAGTTGGACTTTTATTCAGGTTGTAAACCTGTAATGCAAACACAAAACAAAGCCCAGAATTAACTAATGATATGATTCATGTGACAATAATTACCTTTTGAATTACTAGCAATACTAGCTTATACTCACTCGCCGACGAGGCGTACCAGTCCTGATGATAATTCTAGCCAAATAAAACTAAAGGATTAGTCATAGTTCTTCAGAAAAAGTCTTTCAGACGAGCTGTGCATTCTCCACATACATATACTGGAGATCAGGAAATTATAATTAATAGACTTCAAAGTGAGATAAAAGATATGAAAGTCAACACCCCAAATGTTATAAAGTGGCCCTTCAGTGCTGAAACAGAAACATTAATGTTTTCTTGTCTGCGCAGATGTTCCAACACAGTTTGCAGTGACAAAGATGCTGCTGGACTTTAAACACTGAGTTCTGGTGCGAGGGCATGTTTTGGGGCTGGTTTTGCTTTGACCATTGGTCTGGATTTGTCACGCAGACCTGGCAACCCAGGCTATGTGCGTAAAGCGAAGACCTCCCGTCACGTGACTCTCTGTTACTCCCAAACCCATCATTTGAGGAATGAACGACAGTTATCCGTCTCGCTAGACATCAGCTTTGTTTATTTCCTCCGGTGCGCTTGAACGCAGATTATTAATCCGTATGATGGTATTTCAACGAACAGGGGGATTCTAGCGACATTCACGGTCTGATCAGGTGGTAAGGGCTTTTAATCGCCGCATTTTCATACATTACACAGCATCCAGGGCCGACGGGGGCGGGTTATTATTTCTGTGTAAAAACGTTCCATCTGGCTTGATTTAAACGCTGCTGTGTGGTTTTGACTTGCTCCGTGTCCGGATGATGAAGGCGAGGCTCAGACAGATGCGCCGTGTCGCACAGGCTGAAGGACGCTTCTTCTCCATCGTCTCTCTCTGTGTGTGTGTGTGTGTGTGTGTGTGATCACGATGCTCGGTGTCTCTCTCTGTGTGTGTGTCTGTGTGTGTCCTGCTGCTGCAGCATCACCCACATCCTTACATTTAAAACACAATACACGAGACTGTGAGATTTATTTTCATCCCCTGTGTGTGTGTGTGTGTGTGTGCGTGTCCTTCACAGCTCCAGGCTAAACGCTCCACATTCACCACCATGGGCTTTGAATATGGTCTGCAAACACAGTCGAATAATCTGAGGGGGGGAAAAAAAACTGTTTTGTAACCGTTGACATCCAACCTTTATGGTGTAAATAAATAAATAATAAATAAAAAAATAAAAACACCCTTATCATAGCCAGGCCGGCCACGCGCCTATGCTGCACTCACAGTTTAGGCCACACTTGTCCTAATGTCAAGGGATGAGACGATATACTATAATATCATGTATCATGACAACAAAAGGTTGACCATTGTGAATTTCCATTATGGGGATAATTGTGAATAGGGTAAATTCACGTGAAGTATTAAGAATTAAGTGTTAAGTGTTTTATTTTGAAGAACCACTATTAGACTATTAGAAGCGTGCAACATTCCAGGACATCTTGATTTTTAATAACTACTTCTTCAGATTTCTTGTTTTTCCAAACAGTAATGACATGTTTTTGTAAGATAAAGTATTCTGCAAGCTAAGAAATGTTTTTTTGTGGTGTTTGTGTTAGTAACAGTAGGTCATGTGCTTTTTATGTGTGTTTTTCCTATTTTACATACCAACCACGTGACAGTAGAGTTTCTTAGAAAATATATAATGTAAAGCTTTATATGATTTTGTGCCTATAAAAACGGCTCTGTTGTTTGCAGGTTTGTTTTTAAGGTAAGCTGATATTGAAGTCTGTTTGGAAGTGAAGGGACATATTGAGCGGTCATCATGGCAGGTACGTTTTCCACTCCTCTCAGCTGTGTTGCTTGCATGTGGGATCTGTAGACAAAAAAATTAAAAAATGCTAAATCAACCCATTTTTTGCGAGCCTTACTTTTGTTCTTCCATACAGCGTGAACAGCTGTGCTGAACTGTGTCTTTGTATTCCAGAAAACAACTTTCCTCCGCTTCCTCGATTCATTCCCCTCAAGCCATGTTTTTACCAAGATTTCAATGAGATCCCAGACCAGCGTCGCACCATGTGCAAAAGGCTCTATTACCTATGGATCTGTGAGTGTACCTGCAGCTGAAAGTCTGTGTATGTGATCTGCTGACTTGCAGAACAGTATTGTGCGCTAACTACCTTTTTATACACCTCAAGTTGTAATTATGTCACTGGCATGATGGTATATGAGCATTAATCTATGCACTGACACTCACTGTTTTGCCATAAATATTATGATTGTCCGGTGTCAGTCACTCCAGTCTGACTGGTCACACAGCTTTATGGCACAGAGCCATTTTCATCTGTTGCTGCATTTACTTAAAACTTCACACAATTTGTCTAAATGTAGATTATTTGCTTCCTTTCTCTGGGGTTCCCCACTTCACTTTTTTCAACATAAATCGGGACAAATTTGTGCATACCATAACTCCTCTGACTAGTTTACTGCCATTTCTGTATATTTCAATTTCAAAGAGACGTTTGATGAATGAATCAAGAGATATACTCAGAAATCTAATGTTAATTTATTTCACAACCCATTTGTTGGTCCTAAATCTGTCTCTGGTCACAAGTGGTAGTCAAGCAAAATAAGAAATACAGATTTACAATTTACAAAAAAAGAATTAAAAAAAACAAAAACAAAACATAAATTAATAATTAAATGAACACAGAAGCAATTCAAGCAAGTTCCAGTT
The DNA here is from genome assembly GCA_016785285.1 of Brachirus orientalis. NCBI lineage: Eukaryota > Metazoa > Chordata > Actinopteri > Pleuronectiformes > Soleidae > Brachirus > Brachirus orientalis. The sequence goes on along the minus strand of JAFBJR010000214.1, from coordinate 1,460,918 downwards.
CCAATGATAACATTATCAGTAATGTGTCACACTGGTTGTCATTTCAAGTCTGGTTAAACACTAAATTACTTTAAACATGATTTCTTTTGCCTGTTTTTAATTGTGAGCTGTATGTGCTAAAAGGAAAAATGTAAAGTCATAGTTCCAGTTCATGCGAAGACGATTAGAACTGAAAGTCTGAATTATGATTAGAAAAACTGTCTCTCCTCGGTCTGTCATGTTATGGTCATTTTTCTTCTCATCTGTGACCTGTGACAGTGAACAGTGCCACACTAGCTGTTAATCTGATTGGCTGCCTGGCGTGGATGTGTGGAGGTGGTGGAGTGACCAACTTTGGTATGGCCTTCCTTTGGCTCATCCTCTTCACCCCCTGCTCCTATGTCTGTTGGTTTAGGCCCATCTACAAGGCCTTCAAGTAAGAGGAGTCTTTTTCTGATCATTCACAATGGCTGTTCCTGCTGAATCACATCAAAAAAAAAAAAAGAAACTGCTGATGATCTCTCTGTGCAGGACTGACAGCTCTTTCAACTTCATGGCTTTCTTCTTCGTCTTCATGGTCCAGGTGGTGATTAGTATCATCCAATCTATTGGCATTCCAGGTTGGGGGGTGTGGTAAGAACAATTCCACTCATTCAATTAAATGCAGATAAAGAATAGTATGTAGTATACAGTAAGTGCAGATGGATGACTCCCAAGCTCTCTGAATTGGAAGTAGTCACATTGTTCATTCAGAAGATAGTCCTTAAATCTGGTGACCCCGAAGACTGCAGCATGTGTTTGACATGTGTTCGACATGCAAGCATCTGCGTTTGTGGTGTTCAATAAGTACAATATTTCATCTTTCAGGTGACTGGATACGCTACTAATATTTTTACACAATGGCCGTGTTATACTTGACACCAAGGCTTTCTTTATGCACATCACTCATAATACAATGTTTAAAAGTATTAATATGAAAGTATTAATATTTTTTTCTTTTTTTATGTGTGAGTCTTCAAATCTGCAAAAGTGCCCCACATTCATTTAAAGCTCCAGTGTGTAACAGTAGGGTTTAGTGATCAGGATTCAATATACAATATATTTTTTGTATAACTGTTTAATCCCTGGCAGCTGTTTTCAGCGAGAACGCTCTGAAAACCTACTGTGCACATAGTGATTACAGTGTTTACCACTGATGTGTTATAGGTAGCTTCTCTTTAAATGCTTTTAAGTTTAAATGCTGTTAACCTATGTGTATGTGATGACGATGACGATGATGACGATGATGATGAGGCGGCTATTTGTTGCTTCCCCAGTGGCTGGCTGGCTACCATCACCTTCTTCAGCACCAATATTGGCTCAGCTGTGGTCATGCTGATTCCCACCATCATGTTTACTGCAGTAGCTGTGCTCTCCTTCATCGCCTTCACAAAGGTGACTAACACCGTGCATGTTAGAATAAAATGATACAATATAAACCTGGAAATACCAAGAAGCAATTGTTTTTTTTTTTTTTGTTGATTTGAGGGCCTGGTGTTGGTAACATGGAATTGTTACAGGACACAGTTACCAGGCCCAGAGATGGAGCCACTGCTGAAGTGTTTGAAATTTGTATTCTCTTGAATGGCCATTAGTGGGCAAAGTCCGTTTTGTATGTGCTCTAACTCTGTGACAATTTAACCCAGCCCCTCACTTGACGGACAACATCAGGGACCACTTTCCTGAAGAGCTTGGTCTCAATGACTAGTCTTAAGTCTTCCCCAGTAGCACCTAATTATTTTGTAAATTATAGTAAAATAGATGATAAACCAGGGCCTATGTTGGAGCACATACTTGTAAATTCTGCTCATCTAGTGCAGTAAGTGCCTGGTTGGAGGTTTAGGTGGACATGCAATGGATAAACTCCAAACTTCCAAACATGGTTTCAACCCAGTTTCAAAATACTAAACTTGAGATAATTCAGTTTTTTTGTTTTCTTGTTGTATGAGGTATTTACACATTAGTGCAAACATGACTTTGCAGTCAGAGAAAAAAATCATCTATTTTACACTATGGCACATAGGATTTGTTGATCCACTGCTGCCTCCGTCATGTTGTAGTTCAAAAGTGTTTCCAGTAGACCAGCAGCTCCTGTGTCCCCGTGAGCTAAAATTGCAGATTTTTATTTCCATGGTCTTTTCTGCAGGAGAGTGAGCAGCTTCCAAACTTCAGTTTCTAGTTGTGTAAAGGCTGTCAAAGGTGAGATAGTAGGGCTCATCGTGTTAACGGTGAAAGCGAGTGTACGGGTCTCGGGCTGGGACCAAGTTTGCGATTTTGCCAGCACCATGTGGAGGTTTCGGAAGTTCATCGCTTACATCGCTTGTAAACAGGCACCTGTTGGATGATATCAGCTGTCAGTCACACTGATGTCCCATGGGCACATTCTTTGAAATGGGAACATATTTTATAAAACGGACTTCACGTCCTCGTGATCCTGTCTGCAATCTATGGCTCGTTTAAAGAAACAGTGGCAAAGTCAGTGTTGATGATGTGTCGGTACCTCACACAGCCGCTCGTCAAAAAAACCCGAATGAGCTCTTTTCTTTTTCTCCATCTCTACAAACTCTACAGTTCTGTCAGCTTGAGACATGAACGCAGATGAAAGCCAGTAATGAAAATACTTTGTCAGTTACAACGCTCATGAGCTGTCTTTTACAGGTCCATAACTTCTACCGTGGTAGCGGCGGCAGTCTGGGCAAGGCCCAGGAGGAGTGGGCCACTGGGGCCTGGAAGAATCCCCATGTCCAGCAGGCAGCTCAGCAGGCCGCCATGGGAGCCGCTCAGGGAGCCATGCAGCAGAACCAGTACTCAGCAGCTCCCACCTACAACTACGATGACCCAATGTAGGACAGAGGGGGGAGGGGAGGGGGCGACAGGCCGTCGAGTTGGAGAGATATAAAAGGGATCAATTAAGAACACAATTCAGAATTAGGTGCCCTTCATTGTAGTCTATAAGCTTCATTCATGCAGAGAAGTGTTGCATCCGATGTTTTCGGAAGCGTTCATATTTAAATCATCCGGTTATTAACAAAAAGTTGTTTTCCTTGTCTTAAATTGTATTTTATGCTGCTCAGGTTTAGCTGGTCAATGTGGGTTGCGTTTTAAACGGAGACATGCAGCAAAATTCAGGTGCATTTTTGGTCATACACCTTTACCGAAATGTTCCTATCTTCAGTGTGTTTAAGGAGCTACACGAGTTAAAAATATGTGGAAGTCTTTCATTTTATTCAGCTATCAGGTCACCAAATGTTTGAACTAGTTAATGTTTGAACATAAAGGAAATCCCAGTGAAATGAATGGTTCAAAATAATGGGATTTACATTCTTACACGATGAGGAAAGTTCGCATGACAAATCTGGGGCCTCTCATAGAAGATATTTGCCTGTGTTAACATAATGACCGTTCAAAATGATATAAACAGTAAAGAAGCTCTGCTGTATATGCTGTATTCCATTTACACTGGAACTCGGAATGCACCACTAGTACAGTATTCGGTTCAAGATACAGTATAGTAGCTCTCCATTTACCACACAATACTTAGCAAATAAATCTCCGTAAGACACTGAATATATTGCAACATATCAATTCAGTAGTATATTTTGATGTTAATATTGGCCTAAAAAAAGATCAAATTACAGTAAATTTGACTAAAACCTGACCAAATTATAAAACATTACGAGACAATTTCTGCTCAGAATGAAGGATATGAAATGATTTACGTGTAACATACAGTAGGTACAGTAGCCGACAATAAGATATATTTTGCTTGAAGCAGTGAAGCACTGATTATATTTTACATGTGGTAAACTGCATTTTTGAGTTGAATGCTGGAGAAACCCCTTAACTGTTCACATTTTGATGACCTGAATTCTTTTTTTTTAATAATTCGGTTCATTCATCATTGTGTTTGTTTTTTTTTTTACATTTCTCAGGAAACTTGTGATAGCTGGTTTTAAATTCTACCTTTAAAGCCCTTAAAGTGTCATTGTCTTTGGCTTTCTGTCTCCTTTACTCACCAATATTTCACCATTTCGGGGCTTGGTTTTGTAGTTAAATCCAACCCTATTGAGCAGTTATTATTCCACGTTTAAGTGAAGCACACGCAGTATTTAGGATTGCAGTTCTTTGGATAAAACATTCCGAATCTAAACTGTACAGGTTACATAAAGGTTACAAGGTTGAACACGCAGTACATATTAATAATCATTGTTGGTGGTCATAGCATTGTGTGACATGATGGATATTTCCCCCTTTGCCAATTGTTTCCTCTAACCCCTACATGTAAATGCTTAAAAGGCTACTTGTTTCTGAAGCTCTGGATTTCAGGCCTCAGTGTGTCATTTTGTGGCTATTGATGTTATTCCATGAGTAGGTGTGAAAATGACATGTACTGTATATAAAAGAAAGTAGAATATACAATTGCAAGCCACTTATTTCTTTATTAAGACGTGACTTTGACAGAGAGAACATTTGTGTGTGGACGGTGCCATGTTTATTTCAGTTACAGGGGGAAGAAACGTTTTTGGGGGGTTTTTTCTGCCTTGTGTCATTTTAACTCTTCAAGACTCAGTAGATGGTTATTACAGTAATACAGTATTAGACTTGAAACAGATGTGAAGATACCTATTTGAATGCACGTTATTTCAAATTCTGTGAGTCGTCTTGTCTGATTGTGATGATGTGGTATTTAATAGGCTGTTATTTGTTTTCCTTTTTAGTTGTTATTTTTGGTTATCAACTTTTTGAAGAAGCGTGTGTGAGTGTGAAGTACGTGTTCAGTGTGTCTTTCTGTGGCTCTGGGTAAATAGATTTTGAAGGTGTTTTGTTAATTCTATTATTTTTCTGTGAAATCTTAATTCATGTATGCGCTGGATTACCCGCTGACATCAGTGTAAACGTTCTCCACCGCGAATCACAGTGTAGCAATACTAACATAACACGTTTAACAGTAGAATTATTAGGTTCAAGCGGGGTCCTGTTGTGCAGGCCTCAAATACACACACACACATACCTATTAAGAATTAGAGGAATGGGGCTTTTTCCCCCCTTTTCCGTTGGACAGCACTCGTATACTTCTACAATTACATAGCATTTTCACCAGCAGATGCATATGGAGTAGTCATGAAATGCAGCCCTAAAAATCATTCACATGCTCTTTTCTTAATAGATGCACAGAAGTCAAATTAAAAAGCAATGCTCCACACAAAGATGGACAAAGAAGCAACTGAGGCAGAAGCAGGCTGTTATAGTGAGAAGTATGAGCTTCCCGTCAAGTACGTACATAGAGCAACGTTACTGTGTTTATTGAAATGTCAGCTGAATAACAGCAGTGCATCAAGGAGCCATTACTCTTCGTTGCTTCATCGCCGTTTCAAAGCTTCTGACGGCCATTTCCCGTCAACTTCCCCACGTTCCCACATGTGATGTATGTTGTTTGATATGTATTTATCATGTACTATAAATAAGTAGATTATAAATATATAATTACTCAATGATGGGGTAAATATTTGCCATTGATATACACTCTCAGTAGGAACAAGCTCTAATTAAGCGAATGAAACATTTGAGGAGGCTGTGTCTCCATTAGTGGAGTGAATGAGGAATACATTTTTGTGTATTACTTTTGTATTATTTGGTCTTACCCTAAGAGATAATAAACAGTTCTTGTTGCATCTTCTTTTGTCCTTTAATGACTTTCCTTTTTACATACCCATCACAATTTCTCCTCAATGGCTGTATATGACGACACCTCACATTTTATTCACTGTACTGAGTCTTCAAAAGTATTAAAACCACAGAAGACCAACTGTAGGCAAAACTGTAATACATAAACACACACACAAATATAGTAACATCTATAAATGCACGTCATTGGTAATGTAATACAACTTTACTAATTGTTAAATCACTTTATATACAAGATAAATGAGGTGATGAGATAAATAAGAGGGTGAGGAATGTCCTTGTTTATTTGATGGCTAAAATAACAAAGCGGGAGCTCAGAAAACGGCAATAATCTTAAAATTCTTTATTCATAAACTTGATGCAAGTTTACAAATTACTGTACATGGCCAAAACTTCAAATGGAAAATGAAACATAAAGAAACACAAAGCGAGCCAAAGGTGCCAGAATGACCTCTGTTTCTTGGTGCCAGGAAATGAATTCACAACTGAGATAAAAGAATCTTTTAAAAGCAAAATTCAGTTAGAGAAGCGTGCAAGTCTAGTTTACCATGGCATCATCGATCAAACCTGAATCACTTCTTAATATAGCTTCTAACCAGAGTTTTGGCATTTTGGAGGAAGAAAATCACAGGAGGACTTTGCAGCAGGGGATATTGTACTAAAAAGTTAAGTTTATGGTGCTGCCAAGCAACACAGGCCCTTTAATGGTGAGGACAGTGTTTGATCATACCTGATAACTTCTCAGTGCTCAGATTACAGACACAGACATGTAACAACATGATGTTGAGTGGTATGCTGGAAATAATAATAAAAAAATGGTTCCAGATTTTTAAAAATATTTTGCTTAGAATGTGCTTGTTTGTGCAAAAAATTTTAATCAGGAATAATCAAAACCCACTGAAATTATACCAATTTCAGTGCTTGAGGGAAAAAAAAAAAGCACAAGTTCTGTGGGCACTGACGAGCCATTACTGATCACCTTGCTTTTTGTGGTCCTCAAATCTTTCTGCAAATGTCCTTCCTCTCTTGTACTCGAAGAAATGTTACTGATGTAAAGCTGATTATATTTGCTGTTTGACATCATATGATTTTGAGAGTGGCTCTAAACGTCAGTGGAAGAGAGCATTAATAAATGAACATGTACAGACTCCCCTCCTAAGGATTGTTTGTTACCTGAGTTGCCATTCAAACGTGCTTTTGCAGACAGTGTTAACAAATAAATTGCAAAAGAACAAAAAGATAAAGTGAGTGTGTCATGTAGTATGGGGAACAGCAGTACTGATGGTGTACTACAGTATATTGCGGTGTCAAAGATAAAAGGTACAGCTTCGTTAAGAGTGTCAGGTCAGTTCTTATCACACCATAAATTATGTTTTTTTTTGTTAGATAATGAGAAACAGACACCTGATCACATATGTGGTAGCAAAGGAAGCCCTGCAAATGATGGAAGTTCAGCTGCTGACTGAGGAAAATCAAGGCAGCAGCAAAAGGGGTGACTCCAACTACAGTTTCACCTCTTGACTGATGGGGGGGGTCAACAAAAGGAAATTGAAACAGTGTCAGTGCAAAAACTGAAATGGCTGAACAATCCCCCATATCCAAACACCCTTCATTATTTTGCCTTGGATAGCCCATCCCAGAATGTTTCTGTTTAACAAAGTGACGACTCAAACCAAAAATATCTTATAACTATGGCTGCGATGAGGACCCTTGAGCAACATGTTAGCTTTGCACACAGTGGGCTTTCATCTTTTAGAGTCCAACCACCTTTCAACTTAACAGCCATAATCGAGAAGATGCAAGCCACCAGCCAAACTGAGCACTGTGTGTTGACAGAAATAAGGTAAAAACAGGCCCTCAGTCTGAAACTGAGTTTGTAAGGACTTCCGATGTGATGTCATAATACTCCTCTTATAGTCATCTGGTGAAACTATATCCTTTTCCCACAATACTCTATATGTTGAGTTTTCAAATCCACAGGTCGTGTCTTCACTTAAACCACTCATGGATTTGTTCGGCGACACGACATGTCAGTGGCATTTTGGATCTGCTTGGCCCAGTACACTTCACACATTTTAAAAAGTAAGAGCTAAAACAGAGTTGTAGATCATCTCAATTTCAAGATATATTCCTAAAATACAGTACTGTGCAAAAGACCCAGGGCACCACTAGCATTGTTGTTTTGGTATGTGGATTTGAACAATGAGACTGAAATTTGGTCTCATGTATTAGTAAACTGTCAATGAGCTTAACTCATAAAACATGTATATGTAATGCACAAGCAAGTCTTGCATGAACTTGGCATAATAGACCTTTTTCACACATATTGGTAAAACCTGCATTTTCCTACAACATTAATTATTAATTTATTATGGTTTAAGGTTTAAGAGAGCCAGGGTCACACTAAATAATTGACTTTAACCAATAGAATATGAAAAATGTGTTATAAAACTGCATACATATTTACCAGATTTTCTAGATGTTCCAATAAAGTGAGGGAGAAATGATTATTCTGTATGGTCATTGTAGCATTGCTAAAACAACAAATCCAAATGTGCTCTAAGACCTTTGCACAGTACTGTATGAAAATTGGCTCATTTATTGTCTAGGATGCTCAAATAATAAAAACAACTGCCAAGTAATATTCCTAGAACATTATTTGCTGTTATGTACCACTCAATTTTCAAAAATAAAATTAAAAAGTGAAAATAAAAGCAGGTGCAATGAGGTGACATTTCAGCAGTTTCTGTATCAAATTTCTTTTAAAACTCGATTTAAAGAGCTGTAACTGACTGTTTGTGAAAGCAGCAAAAGAAAAAGCATCTCTCCACATTTAAAAGGGAGAAAAGATTTTAAAGACAAATGAGCAATTTAGGAAACAGGACGAGTGATACCCCCACATCATCCACCTCACGAAAACACTGAGGGGAGAAGCAAAGTGACACCAGAGTTAAGTCTTTTTTTCCTGCAGTGGGGGCAAAGGAATACTTGTCAGATGAGACAGGGAGGTGGTTTCCGTGAAAAAAAGATGATATATTCCCAGTTAAGTCAGAGCGGGAAATTATTCCAAAGAAAACAAGATACTCTGACCCAGAGACATGTTTCCTGTGCATAGTGGTAGTAGCTCCTTACCCATCCTCTTTAGGTGGTGTGTACCAGCCTGTAAAATCAGACAAAAGCCTTTTACCAATCGATCTGTATCACAGAAGGAAAATCTACTGGGTCACAATCAAACAGGAATAGTAAATCATACTGATGAAGTGTGAAATACTTACCATTCTTTTCATGAATCTGCACGAGGGATTTGTAGGACTGTTGTGCTCTGGCAAGATTGTACTGGTTCTAAAAAATAAACAATGCATTGTAAACTTCACAGTACAATATTCACTATAGCAATCAGTGGCTGGCATCTTGAAGTAATTCCCTGTCTCTTCTTGTTGCTTTCTATAGTTGTCCAATAACGGCATAACAGGACAATAGTAAAACACATCCTTCTCTCCAATAGAGCTCTGGTACCTGAAGTCAATGTAATCCCATCAGCGCTGTGTATGTAGACGTAATTATCTGGCAGCATACATACCAGGCAAATAGTGGGCATCTCATCTCCTTGCCCGCTATTATATACATAAAAAAGTGGATAGCTGTTGTAAGGCAGGGTGCCAAAAAACAGTTGCGAACAGACTAACAGGGGGAGCTTTTTAACAGATCACTGAAGATCCCGAGAGATGGCAGGGGTGGATCATTCCCTACCAGTAAAAGCGCTTAAAGCTACAGAAGAATGACAATCCACAAACAAAGATTCTGCTTATTGCAGTGATCACCTATTGTTCAGTGACATCATTTACCTTATTGGCTCCAAACTGCACCCTGGCTTTTCCTTTCACCAGAGTAGCATTTATCTGCATAATGACAGATTCTATGGAATAGGCACTGCTCCAGCCCTAAAAATACAACCACAAAAAAAGACATTCAGCCTCTCAACTTAATTTAGAAGTCACACAGTTGTAAACCTTCATCAGAATCCTTTTATATACCTGTTTCGTAAGAAGCTCCATGCACAAGGCTCCTCCTCCGAGAACATAACTAAAAATAAAAAGCATAACAATATTAGGACTGACTTATATTACAGCACTAGTTATCATGCGGTGTAATAAAATCCACCTTGTGCCTAAGAACATACTGCAATTTATCAAAAGTATTCCACATGTTCTACTTATACAAGAAAAGTCCAGAATCAGTTTCAAACTGTGCACACACAAATGTGAGTGACAGTGGGAGATCAGAACATACTCACCCTCCGGTGAGCACAGGTGAGACAACCCGTACAAAAGGTGGATCAAAAGGAAAATTATCCTATCATATGAAAAAAGAAATGGAGTGTCAAGAAATCTCTTTCACCGACCAAAAAAATGATATGAATATGACAAATAATATAAAAGGACTCACTTTATAAGAGAAATTGAGCAGAATGTAGTCCACTCCTTCCTTTTCTTTTAAGACCTGCAAGTCACTGTGCAATGGACTATCTGGGTCTACCCTGTAATGAAAAAAGGCATATTAAAATTTCATCAAACAAACATTCATTACTGAGCTGAAAATGACTGAAAGCTGAAACTGAACGTGAAAACTTACGTCCTTAGTTTGACACGCCATTCATAAAGGCTGTCATTGACTAGTTCGACTGAATAAATACCTGTGAAGTACAAACAGAAAATTAACTTCAAACTGCTGATGTGAACTTAAAAAAATAGTAAAGGCAAGTGCCACACAGAAATGTGCCTCACCTGTCTTGTAACTCTGTGATCTGTAGATCTCCCTGAGTTCCTTCATTAGGCGGTCAGAGGCTTGGACCGAGCCAGAGACTGCACCCTGCAACATAAAACCACCAAGGTTAATCACACTAATGAACGACACCTGAGCAGCTGGAAAGATACGATCCTCAGTGGGCAACCAGAAAAGCTGAGGAGAGAGTCTGACTCTTTGACCATATGGAAGGACAATTAAAATAAAGGTGGATTACTACTGCAACCCATTCCAAGTGGTGTTTCTGACTGTAAACATGAGATGATCAGATTAGGATGTTTTTTTCTCAACAAACATGACTCAGTTATAAATCCAAGTTGGAAAAATAAACACTGACCAGTCCCCTCTTCAACCTTTAATCTGTTTGCTTTGGTGAATAAAAATGTGATTTTTATTTATGTGAAGTGGGGATTTGACTGAACATTTATAAATGTTATAAATGTAATGTTATTTAAGTTACATAACTAATCATGTTATCACAGTTTCAAGTCATAACATTATGGTTTCAAACAAATAAAAAATACTGTGTTTGGGCTCTGTTGATAAACAATATAATTACAAAGCTGTAAAGTATTTTAAGGATTCAGTTTCACTTAAATGGCTTTGACCAGAAGAATTAAATAGGAGAGTCCTGAGGTTTATATTCTGAATAATGTGGAGGCTGATGCAAAACGTTTGCATGAACTTACAGGCTAAAGCAGCTCCTCCACTTGATTACTCTCTGCCACTAACCACAAAGATACACATTAACAGTTTTTTGACACTTACATTCAAATGATCCTGTCTCTGATTTTTACGAATCTTCTCCAAGATGGCCAGATTTTCTTTTTCAATCCCATCATCTTCAGACTTCTTTCCATCTACCGGCTCCTCCTCTTTCATGTCATAATGGTCCAGGTCTTGGTCCAAGTCTATGTCCTGCTGCCATGATGTGATAATTATGCTTAGAAAAAATATGTAAAACACATGAGCCCATAAATGTTAATTCACCAGACTACATGTAGGTACCTCTCCCATTTCTTCCTCTTCTTCCTCTTCTGATGTCACCTCATCAGGTAGTCCATGCTGTAGTGAGGAAAACACAACACAAGTAAACAGATGTGAGAGTTTTTAGGGTTGATTAAAACAAACATCAATAAATAAATGTTATTAATGGCTACCTTTCGATCCTGGTTAATTGGACCAGCAGGAAGAGGCTGGTCGAGCATTTCTACATCTGGATGTTGTGGCAGGTTGTAAAGTCGGCAGAGGTCACAAATAAGCCGCTTTAGCTGCTGAAGGAGCTGAAATCAAAATGTCATGTAATGAAAAACCAACCTGCCAAAGAACAATTCCATGTTAAATGTAACACAACTTATATATATACTTATATAATACCTACATTATTAAGTGTTTCTTGACAAGTGGTAATTAAAATGATATATAATAATATGGAATTTTAACATTGATAGGTATTTGGAATATTTGGCCCACTCATAGGAAAACAACACCACAATTAACTATATCATCAATATATTCACACAAAAAAGATCTAATACAAAATAAGAAAAGGAGCAAATGTGGAATATAATATAATATATAAGAATAAGCCCTCTTTGACAAGTATTAATCATGGCAGTGGAGATGCTAAAAATTCTCCAGGGCTGTGTGGCAGCCAGAGGAAACAGAGTAGATTCCACTAAACAGCAGCAGAGTCTGTTTACAAACATCCTGTGGTCTGTCAAGGAACTGAAATTGAAATTGAGACTGGATTCTCATTCTACAACAAGATGATGATGCAAAGCGACCTAGTAATTCAACATGAACTGCTTCAAGAAACACAATCTGAGGCTTTTCTAAAAGTCCCTTAGCATCCTGACCAGTTGAAGAAATACTTGGGTAGATCTTTACATCAAAACAGACCTTTAGATGGATAAACACATTGTGAAGCTGTTAATATCTGCTGCAGTAGGCAGTAGGGCTGGACAATCCTAAGCTACATATTGAGGAATTCAAATTTGTAGTTTAAGACGATTCGTTTGTAATGAAAACCGGTTTTCTCTTTTACTGCTACCACCATCGCTACTCTTGGGGTCCCTTACGTTTCATTGCATGTTAACCTTAAGGGGAAATATTGTTCAAATCCCACAATGTAAAACAAAAACACAATGTCTATTTATTTCACTTTGAAAATGTTAATGGTGAGCTGTGAAGCTGGATCCACATCAGCCAACTTACCAATGTGCTGCCTTTCCTCACATCATCTAAGCGCTCCAACACTTCAGCCAGACTAGGATCATCAGAGTCAACAAACCATATTGGAGGTGTTGAGGGATACGATTCCTGCCACAATAAAGAGGAGTGGAAATTTAGCCTGCCATGTTTTAGTGTTGATGGCTTTATTTTCTGAATATTGAATGTTAACTCTCCACAAAGAACACCACTGTTTTTGAGTACAGCCGAAATGGTTCAAGGGGAAACCTCATCTACATAAAATGTCAAAGTTTCTTCCATAGCCATAAACAATGCCACACCAAATGTCTTAGCCCACACAGCCACCCACTGACTGAACAAAATGATTTGTCTACAGTCAGCTGCAGAGATGAGATAGTATTTCTAGCAAGTGGCTGAATGAGGCACAAAACCATCAGTCAGATATTTATGCAGTTATTAAATCACGTTGTGGAATTCGGTTTATGTGACTAATGACTCAAGAGGCAATTTGGAATTATAAAAGTGGCTAGCATGTCTTTTAGTAGACCACAGTGCAGTATTGTTTGGTTAAAATGTGCCATGTACGGTACCAGTAAAAACAGCTCTAATAGCAGCCCATGTCCGGCTTCAAAGCATGAAACACTGGATACATTTAAAAAGTAATGTGATGTTTAGGTGCAAATTGGATTAGAAAGAGAGAATGTACACGTATTTGGCGCTCCATTCAGGGTACATGGTGGTCAAAACCAGAAACCTATGATCAGACATGTACATGCGTTGAGACATGAGCATGTTTGAATTAAGGAAATATAATGTGCGTTTGGAGAGGTTCTGAAATTTTATAGAAAAAAGCAAATCATTTAGACAACAATCAGCAAATTATTCCAGAAGGAAAACAATTGTTTATGGCTCTTAAAATTCACATCTTTTCAGGATCTATAACCAATTGTTTTCAATGGGCCAAATCAGTGGCGCTCCACTGATAAATGAAGCAGTTGTTCTTCCTGTTCCTCTCCATGTTATTTCTACACCTGGCTTTGCCAGATGGTGGTTAAACCAGACAAGATCTAGTTTCAACATCTTATCTAGTCCATCCAACATGGCCCATCCCTCATCAGGCTGTTGAGAGGGTCTGTGCCACCTGAACCATGGTGATACAAGTGCCATAAGAGCAAGTCTCAGTCATGACTTTCTGCTTTTCCTTGACCTATTTAGCAGCAGGTAATATTGGAAACTGTGTTGACTGTACTGGGTATTGTATAGTGCACTGAATACCATACTCTATATACAGTGCTATAATTTAATTAATGTTTTTTCTAGAGTATTGCATGTCACATACAGAATGTGTTCATGTTTAAAGATCAGTCACTAATGATGGTTAGGAAATATATACAACTCTAGGGCCATATGAACAACACCAGCTCAGTTCACACTAGAAGACAGTTTAAAGGGATAGGCAAGCAAAACCAACTTGATCACAGATATGCCTCCTTCCTACTTGTCAACATGGTATTGCTCTTTATGTGTTCTGGCACCTAGATATCATGAATATATTGATTGAAGTATTTTTGGGGAGGTCGAATTGCAGTATATTCATTTGTAATGTAACAGGAACTCAGTTAATGGCTACATTCAAAGTAAAATGGCATCTTCTTAAAACTGAAATTGTGAACATTATTTCTAATCAATTAGGATAACTGCTCTTAATATAAGATTATAGCAAACATCAAGAAGTCAGAGGTCTTTAACGTCCTGAAATGTTGTAGCAACGTCAGGAAGGTGAACTTTTTAGTTTTATATATTATGTTCAACTATAGCTTTCTGGTCTGCCTCTCTTAATATTGGTGCATTGCAAGCCCGGTTGGAAAAGGCATGTTTTCTCTGCATGACACAATCATAATATGCTATATTAATCAAACATGTTTTAATATTTTCGCCTGATGGTTCCGTCTATTTACTGAAAATGCAGAGAGAACAGACATTTTTGTGTTCCATTAAACAGCGTCTGTTTATGGTTAAAAGGATAACTCGGGGTATTCCGCGGTATATTTGTAAATGCTGATACAAAACTATTTAAATTAACAGCAGTAATACGGGGAAATTCAGCGTGTTTGTGAGCTACATGTCGCTAAGTTTAAGCTGGATAATGTTGTGGAGTCTCAAAGTTAGAAGCCGCAGTACTACGAACTGTTAACGCAGTTATTTTGGCTAACAAGCTAACGTTACTTTCAGCCAAGAGGTTAGCATGAGAAGCTATCGCATCGTCGTGAATTAATCGACATGTTTGTGTAATATTAAGAGGAGATTAAACTCTGGAGCTATTGTTTTCATTTCATAAACACGCGTGGCTTCCAGAAAGTGAAATTGAGAGCCAACCATTTTTTCAGCAGTTGGTCAGTAAACACAGAAGCTTCCGCGGAACGATTTGGTTTCAGTGGATAGTCGGTGACTGCTTCTGCTGGGTTTGCTACCGGCCTTTGCCGCTGCTGCTGCCGCTGCACTCACCGTGATGTTGCAATGAATGATCAGCAGCTTCTCTCCTGTGACGTTGAACTGGCAGCTGAGTTCATCTGGTTTCCAGTCTATTATTCTGAACCGCTCGTGATTCGGGTCAAAGATTGACTCCAGAAACTTCAATTCGGCCTTGAGCCCGGACACCGACATCTTCAGCTCATCTCAAACCACCAGGCCGCTGCTCGCTGAGGGTAAGTCGGGGCGGAGTGCGACCGCGCAGTTGAGTCTGTGTACGGATCTCTCACGTAGCGTGAGAAGGAAAACAAAGGGGCTGGAGGGGTGGAGGGTTGAAGTAATGCTACACACACACACACAACTTCATTCAGTTTCATTTAGCTTCTTTTTCCAGGAATGAATCGATACCGAAATGATCATTTATCAGCTTACATGTTGAAACCTGCTGATACTGGGAGCTGTTAACGTTATTTCTACCCTGTTCATGAACACATGTGTGGACCCATTCAACTCACGCTGTTTACCTAAATATTCACTCTGCATTCACCTCTCCCTGTCTTCTCCGGTCATTTTCATTTGGGAAAAACTTAGTAAACTTAGCAAAGTAAAACATTTCAATATTAAAATATTAAAAATCCAACTGTTTTGATACAGGTTGAAAGTGGAAACACCTTTGATTTATGTTTCATTGATCACGGAACATCTCACAGGGGTGGAGCAACGGCTCCAGTTGGTCACTCATTTTGCCACCACAGAGAAAAGAATCTTTCCTTCCACATTCAGAAGGGTGATCCCTCTGAACTGGTTGATGGCGTGTTCTGGATGAAGTTGGTGACTGCTTGACTACCCTCATTAATTTCCAAAGGAGCTTCAAAATGCATCTGCATGCCTACCTTGGCATCCCCATTCTTGCTGGTGTCTACAGGTCAAGAGGGGAGTTGACGGAAAGTGTATGGGATGCTGAGACAGGGAGAGCAATTTTTAGAGCCACAATGTCTCTGAAGAGCGTCCACGTGTTCTTAAGAATCATCAGATTTGATGACAGACCTGTTAGACAGCAGGTGTACAAGTTGGCTTCCCCATCTTTACAACCCTGAACAGATATTGTTTGAAAATGAGAAAAAGATCATACATGTTAATGCGATAGGACATAAAAATTCTATTTTTCAAAAATGATTTCTAAATTGCTTTTGTCCAGGATATGTCCAGGATCGGATTGACCCAAGGGATGCCAGAGGGTCCCAAAATTGAAGACGATACAAGGCTTAAATAATCATGCATAGACAACTGTGATTGAAACACCTTAAAACAAACAACCAAAAAGATTGATGTCCCCATCATATTAAAGCAAGTCTATAAATTGTTTTTCAGAAATAAGAAAAAAGTTATTTAAAGGGCCCACAGAAGAAGATCCTGTAGTTAAGTACATTTTTAAATAAAACAAAAATATGAACAACTGTTTCTCAAGTGAATGTACAGATGTCAGAAATATTATCTCAAAGTGTGAAATTTAAAAGTAGTTATAATGCAGTAAAATGTGTCCTAACCACTCATTTAATCTTCAACTTTAAATTGTACTTTAAAAAGATATTCTGCAAAGTTGATGCTGTCACTGGCAAACCAAGTATTGGACCAATGTCTGATAATGGTATCACATTGGTGCATCCCTAATATTATATTACATTTTAATTTGGCACTATTTTTCAAGAACCATTAAAGACAAAATGGTATTATTTCATGTACTCTATATAATATCATTGATTTATAATATATTAGCAAACAGATGAAAGAGAAGGTTGGCTCATAATCTTTTATCATTCTGCCATTCTTTTTTATTTTTTAATGTGTAAATATACGTATATATATGTGGACATTAAATAAGTGGATAATATCTCTTCAAGTAAGTTCAAAGATGAGGTATGTGCACAGATGTGACAGTAGATGGCACAAAAGATCTGCTTACAACATAACATGACTTGTAGCAGTGCCATGAGCAGAACACACACTTTACAAAAGGACTCTTATCAGCAGCACAAACCTACCTGTGTTTCATTAAACCCAGTGACGATATTACCTGACACATAACTGCATGTACTCAGTACATAGAAGGAGTTGCAACAGCTGAAGTCAGACATCTACGTACAATTGCCTCTCCTGTACCAGTGGCTTTGGGTGAGTGTTCATGTTCCTCAGTACTTAAGAGAATAAAAAGTGTTTTTTAAAAGCACACATAACTAAAAAAAAAAATGAAATATTTAATATATTGAAAAATGGTATAAGATGCTAGAGTTGAGTTTAAGTATTATTTAACAGCTGGTGATGCAAATTAATGTTGGGTTTCAGTAGGGGTGCACAGTGAAAGATTTCAGATCATTTTATTAATTAAAAGTATCAATAAAACAAAACTAACTTAACATTTGCATGCAACATTTACATTCTATCCTTATCCAAACCACTCTATCTTAATTTAGAAGTCTTTGAGAAGTGTTTCTTGATATGAACTTGAAGTGTGAAATGTTCTGCAGTAAAGATTCCCTTAGCAGCTCATAGACATCTAACTGTGACATTGGCATCTAATGACTGGTTCAATCTTCAACAATTTGTATTTAAAAATGTTATACTGCAAAGTAGATATTGTCTCTCTCAAATACTGGAGGAAAAGTATACAGTATTACTAATACAAACTGGACAGGCACTTATGTGTTTTTGTTTTTAAGGTCTGAGGGACGTCAGCATGAAGGTGCCTCTTTTATCTCTGCTCACCTTTACTCTACTGTTGGGTCAAATATTCAACGCATCTGCGGGGAAAATACTAGTGTTCCCAATGGATGGAAGCCACTGGGTAAACATGAAAGTACTCATAGAGGAACTACATGCCAAAGGACATGAGATCACTGTGATTCGACCATCAGATAGCTGGTACATCAGTGAAAAGTCTCCCTTGTATACGTCTGTTACACTTCCATGCAAAGCAGGCTTTGAAAAAAACTTTGAAAGATTTTTACCTCCACAGCTGGAGATCCGGCTGCAGGCTACACCTAAGTCTCTATGGTCTCACATCTGGACGCGTCTTCAGGTTAGGCAGATGGTTGTGAACCAGTTCACTGACTTACATAAGAGAGTGAGTAAAATGATCATTCAAATGTTTGAAGATAAAAACCTGATGCGTTCCTTAAATGATGCCAAATATGACCTAGTTTTGACTGACCCTTGCATTGGCGGAGGAGCCATGTTGGCACGCTGGCTCCAAATTCCTCTTGTTAATAATGTCAGATGGACCTATGAAGGAGAGGGTCATTTACTTATTGCCCCCTCTCCTCTAGCATATATTCCATTCACTGCAACAGAACTGACAGATAGAATGACTTTCCCTCAAAGAGTCAAGAATATTTTGAGTTATATGATTGGGATGTACACACTATCATCCATATCAGAACCCTACTACAAACCTGTGGTTAGGAGGTATTTCGGTTATGATGTAGATTATTCATCATTTGTCCTGGAAGCTGATATCTGGCTTATGAGAACTGATTTTGTCTTTGAGTTTCCCCGTCCTACAATGCCAAATATTGTCTACATGGGTGGATTCCAGTGCAAGCCTCCTAAGCCACTGACTGCAGACATAGAGAATTTTGTCCAGAGTTCTGGAGATCATGGGGTCATTGTGATGACCTTGGGAACTTTAGTGGGGACACTCCCTCAAGATCTCGCCGAAGAGATAGCTGCAGCCTTTGCTCAGCTGCCTCAGAAGGTTGTATGGCGGTACATAGGACAAAGGCCAGTTAGCCTGGGCAATAACACATTATTAGTCAACTGGTTGCCGCAGAATGACCTGTTAGCACATCCCAAGACTAGAGCATTTGTGAGCCATGGAGGCACCAATGGAGTTCAAGAAGCAATTTACCATGGAGTTCCTTTAGTTGGATTGCCAATATTCTTTGATCAGGCTGATAACCTCTCCAGAATCAAAGCAAAAGGAGCAGCAGTGATTGTGGACTTTGCCACGCTGGACAGACACATTTTTAAAGATGCACTGATGACAGTTCTTTATAACTCATCGTACCGGGAAAACATGCAGACACTTTCGGCATTGCATAGAGATCAGCCAGTGAAACCACTGAACCTTGCAGTGTTTTGGATAGAATATGTTATGAGGCACAAAGGTGCTCGTCATTTGCAAGCACGATCCATCAAAATGTCCTGGTTTGTTTACAACTCCCTAGATGTCATTGCTTTTTTGTTGGTTGTTGTCCTGTTTATGATATTTTTCTGCATATCTATTGTAAGATTACTGTGGAGACTGGTTTCAGTTGGAAAAAAGGTTAAACATGAATGAACATAGGAATAGAAGGAATCAATCAATGATGTGCATAAACCAATTGATTGGTCAATTAATTGATACCTAAATTAATCGTCAGCTATTTTGATAATCAATTAATCTGTGTTTTTCTTTTAATGAACAAATGTTTCTTTGCTCTGTTTAAGAAATAAATCAATAAAACTAAATAAATGTTTTTTGGACAAAACAAGACATTTGAAAACATCATAATTTCCAGTATTCAGATTATATATTCAATGTTATTAAAATAATATAATTTACTTTATAATGCAACAAACAGACAGGATAGATGGACTCATAGAGCCATAGACGGACAGATGTTCCTTTAATTAATAGAAAGATGGGCAAAGAATTAGTTTGGTATGATAGAGGTGTGAGCCTGCTATTTCCCTGTTACTTCAGAGAGGAATAGGATTAAAGGTCTGCTTAAAGCAGTTGCAGGTGCTATTATGATCTGGGTGGAGTCAACCTCAGAAACTACTTGACCCAAGACAATTTACTGTTAGTAATCAGTAATACTGTTCACAGTAGGGGAATACTGCAGCAATTACAATTCCTCAATTTGCCTTTATAACAGATCCCTTCAGAGAGAACAAGTGAGAGAGCCCAAAGAAGGCTATAAAAAAGGCTAGCATTTACCATATTCACTGAAAAATGTTCTTTGTTTTGGAGAAGAAAAAAGATATGAATATATAATAGTTTATGTATATCTAATATACATATATAAAGTAGTAAAATAAAAAATACTAAATGATACAAAATAATCATGATTAGATATAGAACATATGTATGAGTAATGTATATTAAAGGTCCAGTCTAGTGTGTGAAAAATATTGCCGTCCAGTGGTGAGTGTAGATTATGACAAAGGAAGGACTCCTGATCACCCTTGCCCATCCCAACCACTTCACTGAACTACAGTGGCCTTTACATACAAACTCTGCGCTCTCCCACTCTCTCTCTGCTGTTTGTTCTTGCTTTTTTCCCATTGGTTTACGCAGTGGGAATATGTTCTTTTACATTTGCTTAGAAATGCAAAACTGCACGTTCCTTTGAGCTGCTGTAAAAAACACGTAGAGCCAAGATGGCAGCCTTTGTAAAGCAAGGCCCTTTCGTTAAAAAAAAAAAAAAAAGGAAATAGGAAAGAATCTTTATTGTCATTATACAACTGAAAATTGCAAAATGAAATTACGAGGTCCGATGGAGAATGGATCAGAGCCGCTGTGACTGAGCGCGCCACCTGACTGAATGGGTCTAACATACACCTTTTGATGGTGGCAGGACACCTCTGTGTTGCATGTTGCCAAAGTACATATAAAAAGCTTATATAGGCTAAGGCTCAGTATATATATACTGATCTCGCGGGATTAAGCTAAATGAGGTGCCCGCGTCTGACAGCGCGGGGTGGGAGCTCATCAGGTAGTCGCTGCTGCAGTACCCCTGTTCTCCGCTAGTCTGGCTAACAGCACTTCTTCTTCCTCCTCCTCCTCCTCCTCCTCTACCTCTGCGTGACACGGCTGGAGTGTGTGCCAGTCTCGGACGAGTCCACGCCGCATCATCATCATCTCCTCCACATCCCACTCAGGTCATCTTAGCACCCGCGTGCCGGCATTTTCCACCTTCCGCCTGTGAAGATGATGAAGATCGGCGGAGAACGAGGACCCGCAGTCTTGTCCTTGTCCCTGGCGATAGTGGGAGCGTTGATGCTGCAGTCCGTCTCCTCTCAGAACGGTAAGAAAACGGCTTTTCTCCTCACTCTTCAAGCACGACGTAGCCATACATCATGGCGAAATTGCGGCTAATCACCGCAAGACGTCTGTGGTCATTAACGCTGTCCAGCACGAATGTGTGTCCAACTGCCAGGTCTCATCTCATAATCCCTCAATGCCGCACAAAAACAAAACCATACCAGACTAACGGAGTGCTGTTTTTCCTGTTTGCTCTCCGAGCATTTTAAATGCAGGGTCAATAAATCATTGATGGGCTACAATCTGCATTAGTTAGTTAGGTATAAATGGGAAACACAAGGAGGAGGAAGAGGAGGAGGAGGAGGAGGAGGCCTGGCGTGCGACCTCCCTAAAATGTCCTTTGAAGTGTGTGAGCTGAATACAGAGTCGGAATAGAAGCAAGGACAAGTTCTGCTCATCAGACTGCACAGATATGATGGCATACTGTAGTCAACGGCGGATGTATGCTTTCCACTGTATTATACACACACAAACACAGAGCCATCCTTTTCAGGACTCTGCAGTGACTCCTATTCATGTGGACAGCCTGACCAACCTTATCCATAACCTTAACCTTTACCTGTTCATGTGCAACCCTAAGCTTAACCTAACTACCATTAAAATCTTAGCCCTTAACCTAACCAATACCTTAGAAATTAGATTTTGCCTCATTAGGACCAGGCTTTGGTCTCCACGACGACTATTAGTCTTGAAGAGGCTAGTGTTTATAACAGAAAAGGTCCCGAAGAGGTAACCAATACAAGTGTAGATGCACACACACACACACAGATAGAGCTGGGTGCTGATGAAAGAATTTCAATCAATATTTGCACTTCATTGCCAATTCCTGATTTATACCCTTTTCAAAACCAATTTATTAAATCTAGTTTAATGAAAATATATTAGCCTATATGTGGCCGTTTTGTAAACAAAGAAGAAAAAAGCTCTTTGGCTCACTGACACAGTTGTCGATGAGGTGATAGAGAGGAACACAATACCACAATAATATTGAAGTTTGATACCCAGCCCTACACACACACTACTTGCTAGGACATTGTAAATCACTTACATTAATTTGGAAAGCCTCAACAAATCCTCATTCCCAACCTTTAAAATAACCAGTTAACCATAACGAAATGCAATTCACATCTTTGCCCTAACTTTAACCAGAGTCTCAGAAATGTGGTTCTGTCTCTGCATGAAATTGAATGGAATTGAAAAAATCCGGTCATGATTATTCTGACCAGAAAGATATTCATGTGATAGTTGTAAAAATATACCTTAATATTAAGGCAGAGCCTTCTGTCCTTAATGTACCTTTATTTGGTTAGTTCATATCTGTATCTAGCTGTGCAAAAAATATAACTGGTTCCCAAAAATGTTTACAGAATGTGGTAATGTTACAAAAACATGTTACCAAGGATACATAATATTTTAGTGAACATTTTAAAGCGGAAAAACAAGAATTTTAAATTAAGATGATTATAAATCATAAGGTCCTAGAACAACTGTGTCTGTGAATCCTCAGAGGTCAGTTAGGTCATCTGCCCATTTCAGCGGTGGTCAAAAGAGGCAACATCGAAGGCAAAAACCATGGATGCTTTCTTGAGACTATGCGAGGTGCTCTACTGGTGCCACACTTATACTATTTAGAGCACGAAGAATATAGAACTGGATCAGTTACACATGTGTACAACACTTGACTGACACAGATCCTTGTTTAGCACAAACAGAAACACAGCCAGGTACAGGCATAAGAAGCAGCTCTCCACAGATATGGTATGCACAAATTATCATATGTGTGAAGTATGAAATATTAACCATTTACACTCTTTATACAATTATCCCCATAATTGAAATTCACCACAATTAACTCAATGTGAAGGCTTTTTATCACATTGCATAATGGTATGTGTGTTTGTGACAGACCAGGCTTTAAATAGGTAACAAAAACGATAGACATGGGCACACACAAGCACGTACAGTCATCATGCAGTCATGTGTAGATGTGCAGA
Organism: Brachirus orientalis; assembly: GCA_016785285.1. Taxonomy (NCBI): domain Eukaryota; kingdom Metazoa; phylum Chordata; class Actinopteri; order Pleuronectiformes; family Soleidae; genus Brachirus; species Brachirus orientalis. The sequence continues at coordinate 1,437,671 of JAFBJR010000214.1, read as the reverse complement.
TGCAGCATGTCAGGATATGACTCTGTAATTTAGCATTTAGTCTCCAGCAGTGTATCCCCGATTCCTCTCTTTGTATCTTTCGGTCAGAGGATCACTGCATGTAATTAGATGTAGGACCTTGGAAATGTGGCTCTGTAAATAGCATCAGTCCATTTTGCTGCACACTTCTATATTTAGAGCACAGATTTCTGCACTGGGAAACATGGCTTTAATGTCATCCTTCAACAGTGAAGTGGTTAACTCTTCACTGAGGTTCACTATGCTGCAGAATGACATTGATTTGTCAGCGTGCCTCTATTTGCCCAAATGACTCTCTGCTCATAAATCTCATCCCACACCTAACACACCAGGTCAGTGTAGCACTCTCCTTGCTGGTGGTATATATATATGAGTATATATGAGTGAGATATGAGTGAGATCCTTTTTTCAGTGTTTTCCTTCCCCAGAGTTGACCATGTGTAGGAATGCATAACACTACATCTTTACTGCACTCCCACTCCTTGTCTTCATCAAACAGCACTAGAGCAGATGAAGCCCAGGAAGATGCAGGTTACACAAATGGCTCAGTATCTGACAGGAAGCTTTGTTGTATATGTGTGTATTAAACGTTGTTTACACATACTGGAGAAATACTGCAGGCTGAATCTATTTTTTTATTTTTTTTAACAAATGTAATTTGTTGTTTTACTTCAAGGATGTGTATCTGTGTGTATGCTGCTGAAAAAGGCAAAGACAAATTGATAATTAATAATATTTATATTATATTGAATACATATTAGTTGCACATCCAATTATTTAATCAGTATAATGTGTTCATGAAAATAATAAATTGGATGGTCATAAATTGGCACTTTATGAAGAAGTGAGGCTCACTTGATTAATTGTTTTTGTCAATTGGTGGGAAATGGATCTCTTTATTTTGATGATACCAGAGTCTGAAATGTTCAAATTTTCACAATTTTCTGATGTTTATCAAACCAAAGCTATTTTGTTTCAATTTATTGAGGAGTAATTTAACTACTTCCTCAATAGAATAGGATGTCAAATTTGCAAATTATTTTTCCATTCAGCAGAATATAGACAGTAAAGGACACTTGTGGGGATTGACAGATGGTATTGTCCAATAGGTGGAGGCAGGCGACATCTGTGAATTTTACCTTTCAAAAAAAGGAAAGAATCTTGAGGCTTCAAGGAACTTCAGCATGTGGAGGACCACATCCATTGTAATATGCAGTGTATATGTACAGCCCTAGATCTAAGATCATACGCACACATGCAACTTGACATGAGTGACATCATTCAGGCAGGAACAGTGCAGTGGTGTCACTGAGTCAACAATCGTGACACATCTCAACTGTCCGAGTTGACAGTGGTTCAGTGATATGGTCTGAGGTGTTCGGTTTGCTCTTCAGCCCTTGTCGTGTTAGTCAGTGGTATTTCCATTATACTGGACATATACTACACACCGGAATCTATACAGGAGTTGACTAATCAGTCATGGGCTGTACAGCAGGATTATGATGTCTGTTGGGGTGTGGGTGTGTGTGTGTGTGTGGGGGGGGGTTGTCTGTTTTGTGATTATCTGCTTGGTCTGCTTGTGTGTCTCTTCCTCCTCCTACTTTGTAGCTGTAGAGTCAGTGCTTCTATGGAAACAGAGGGGGTCTATTACCAGTGGGCCCACACACTCCCTAGAGACCCAGAGCTGCAGTGTCTATAAATCTCTCAATCTCCTGTACTCTCACCGCAGTGCCTACATAGACCACGCTTATGACTATATGTATAGCTCTCCTCCTCCTCTTCTTCCTCCTCTCTCCGAGGAGTCATGATCCATTGCTTCACTTTTATTGCATTTGCCTTTGGGGGGGGGGGGGACATCTCTGTCCAGTTAAACAAACAGTACAGTGTCTGCAACTCTATCAATGAATAATTAAATAAATGAGCTTTTCCAAGCATCTGATGAGATGCACTGGAAAATAATAAGAAGGTCACTTGGAGGACTGTTAGATGGGAGCACTGTATGAGCCAGGCACAAATTTATATGATGTTATTAATTGGACAAACCCAACTGAGAGCCGTACAGGGACATCTCAGCAGAATTGGATTAAAGCGTCCCAAGAATAGCAGCGAAGGCTGAGGCAGACCTGAGGTCGTCTCCTTGTTGCTACCCAAAAATATTGATGTCACCCCTGGTGACAGGCTCAGGTTGATGTTAAACAAATGTTAAAATGTCAAATTAATCAAATTGTATTTCTGTTTTTTTCAGTAAAATCTTCTCATATTTAAAACTACTGTAAACTGTTACAAAACAAGCAAACCGAAAATGTGCACTGCTGGCCTTTAGAAACAATACATGGCAGTTAATGGATTAAGCAATTCATTGAAAATATTATTGGCAGGATCAATGATATTGTTATAGATTGTTTGCTGCAGCTCTGTGAGGATGTTGTTTCCGCACATTTTATTGGATAATCAATGAATCAATAAAATAAAAACATGATTGTTTGCAGGCCTTTTATTCTATTCTGCATGTTTTATGTAGTTTTTTTTTTTAAACATAAATTCACCTTTGTCTTTACATTTTAATTTGAATGTAACTTTTCTGTCATTTTCTTATTATTTTACATGATCTCTTTTGTCTTTCAATTCTGGTCCTCTTTTAATTTACCCCAGTTTTCTCTTGCCTTTCCATCCTACACCTGCTTTCCTTTGCTTTTTTTGTTTGGGGTGTATCTCTGGACCTGTTGCCCCACAATTCTTCACCAACAACACCACCGCCACCACCAGCGGGCTTTGTGAAGTCACCCCTTTCCGAGACTAAGTTCACAGGTGATGTCTTTGAGCTGTATTGTGATGTGGTGGGAAACCCCACCCCAGAGATTCAGTGGTGGTACGCTGAGATCAACCAAGCCGATTCATTCAGGCAAATGTGGGACGGCGCCCGTAAGCGGCGGGTGTCCATCAGCACGGCTTACGGCACCAACGCTGCAAGTGTGCTCTCTGTCTGTCGTCTCACATTGGACGACGCCGGCACATACGAGTGCAGGGCCAGCAATGATCCGCGACGTAACGACCTGCACCTAAACACAGCCACCACCTGGATCCGTGCCCAGGCCACAATAATTGTGATGCAGAGTGAGTCTTCAGTGTAGCACCCCCCCACCTCCCCCAACCCAGCAGCCAAATAGAATTGTTCCTGTGTGATTTAGCTTCCCTCAGACCTTTCCAGAGGACCGGTACCTCTAGAAGCTACCTTCCCCTGTGGACCTGGAAAATGAAGAAAAACACTATCAACTCATCCTTGAGTTGTCATGTTTTGCTCATTTTTTAGCAAATCCTTTCCGTCAGTACATCCTTCAGCCTTAGATAGTCCATTTTTCCTTTATTTCTTTTCACTTGACATTCTTATGTAGTTGCAGACAACATTTACCTGTTCTGAGGTTTGACAGGACTTCACATGAAAAATATTATGTTGAGCTATGTGTGTACTTGCTGGCCAAGTTGATAGCTTCAACAAGTGGCTGCTCCGATTGAAAGGTTCACTGCTAGTGTTTCTGTGTCCAAACAAGGTGCAGATAATCAGGATTAAGGAGAATAGAAACTCCCCAATTTAGGTCATGAATGCTTAAAAGCTACAGCTCCTTCAGAACTACTTAATCTTGAATAGGGACTACGAGAGTCACTGATTAGACCTTGACCCAAAGTCATTACTCATTACAGTCGGCTGCATGTCCCATTTTGTCACATTGAGTCAGTTTCGCAAATCTCAGCTTGTGATCGCAACAGGATTGAGCTTCATAAAGTTTTTTTCTACACCCCAATAAGTTTACATCCATAAAAATATTTTTATTTTAGTGTGGCTGAGGATGCGGGCCTGTAGTAAATTCAAAATATTTTCAAACCACAACACAAGTGACATGTTTGCACAATAATCCAATACTGAGCAATAATATTTATTTAAGTCTTAGTCATCTTCTCATTATTAGTCCCAGAGACCTAAAATTTGAATGCTTCTCATTTCATTTTAACATAGATGATGTGTGTGCTTGATTTTTCTACTTGTATTTTAAATGCTTACAGGCTTTTTGTTTTAGTAAATTTTTTTTTTTTTTTTTTACATTTATTTTACTTTTTAACTCAGCTAAGATATTTTTTTCTCCATTCAAGCCACTGAGAATAATGTAGAGAATCAATTGATTTCTATTTCAGGAAGACAAGATACCCAAATGAATTCCTCCCACTATTCAAATCCTACTCTATATTATATAAAGTGAGGTTGATTGTCTGTCTGAACTGGTGTGTTGTTAAAATCGTCCAACACACCTTCCCACTCACATATCCAAGCAGACTTTGCCTCCATGGTAGCTGATCTGTGTCTGTTTCATAGAGCCCTCAATCGCCGCCTCTGAACACATCACGCTTCCTGTGGAAGGTAACGTTCTCACGCTGCAGTGCAACCTGACCGCCACTAACGTTGTCCATGAGGAAAGCTACTGGGTGAAGAATGGCGAAGAAATCCCAGACACACGCAGTCCAAATAAAAACGCAGAGTACAGGTCAGTCTTGACAAACTCGAATGCAACTGTGAACGTGTTTGTAAGTGCACGAGCGCTATACACTCATGAGTTCATCAGCCTGCTTTGGTTTATGTAAGGTGTGTTTATGTCCTGCAGGCTGAACAAACCAAGGGCAGATGACGCTGGAGTGTACATGTGTGTCTTCACCTTTGAGATGACTCTTCCAGCCAATGCCACCATCGAAGTTAAATGTAGGTGTTGATTTGTGAGCCACGGGCATCTTTGTTAGTTTCAAGGCCAAATTAGAGGTGTCGCCAATAAAAATGGCCCGCGTGGCCTTGACCACCAACAGCCCTGCTTAAGGTTATGGTGTGAGGACCTGTGATTTCAAACAACTCTGCTGGCTGCTCAGAGGCAGCCGGTGCCCATGCAGCCTCCATCTAGCCAAGAGTCAGCTCAAAGGCAGCAGATGGTGTCTTGTTTGTCTAATAGCTAAGGATTATATCTTCATGGTAAAATTTGGTCAGCCTTTTTCAGCATCTCCATTTGTATATGGAGAAAAAATGGATTTTGGGACAGTTTACTTTTATATTATAGGCATAGTTTTTTTCATAGACATATTTTTTTTTCCAGATAAAAATAAGATTTACAGTCAGGTAGATTTACAAAACACACTCGGGGATATTAAGCTGTTTTCTAAAGTTGGAATGGAGAACTGTCTTCATGTGGTGGGCATGTGTAGTGTATTATAAAAAAAACTTGTAATATCTAATTTTATTAATATAAAAATATCAAAAGTATAATCTAAAAATAATCACTGTATGCTCATTTCATTCCTTTATGTGCAACATTAAACAGCAATTAGTTTTATTGTCAAATACTGTATATTTTCTTTTTTTCTCTGGAAAGTGTTATTGCACTTGAAAAGAATGCAATTAATTCATAATTTCTGCTGCCATTATTTGAAGGGAAGAACCACTGTAACTCTGTTGGGTGAAAGTTTTCTTTAATGCAGCCATTTTACAGAATCTCTCTTCTTAGTATCTACTAATTCAAGGCACATCTGTTTGAGTGTTTATCGAATAACTGCAAAGGTTCACTTGACAGATTTCAAGCTTGGCAGGTGTCTCAGTGTGTGTGCAGTGCCGAATTCGACGGGTTTTTAGATGAGTAAAGTGAGAGATACTCATAGCAATGTGAAAGATGTATTGCCAAACGAGCCGCTTCCATCACGTCTCAGAAATTGTTCTTCTAATAATAATTTGTGAGAGAGACACCACCCTTACCTTTTGATCTATATAGGGGTTACCTTGGCAACTGTAGGAGTAAATTATACACTTGAATGCTATTGCTTAAAGAACACACCAGTGTACAGTGTTAACCTTGACCTTGTCTGAATAAGAAATGCAAGCGATCTTTATCTGTTTGCCTGTTAATCACATAACTGTCCAAAGGTTGAGTTGTCAGTTGACTTATAGAGGGCACCAGTGTGCAGTGTCAACATTGATATTTTTCGGATAAGTAATGCAAGGGAACAGGTATGGGTGTTGTTTGTTAACTAGTTATTTACAAATGCATTAAGACGAGTATTTTATATTATTCAATTCCATGTAAAAATGTGAGAGTTTACGGACAAGGCCATTTATTGTGTTAATGCAGCTGACATGATTACACCAAAATGTATATAGTAGACATATAGTACTAATAGACATCAAAATTTTAATATATGGTACTTATATCTTAACAAAGATATTTGATATTGACATTTTCTACTTTTCAGCTGCTCCTGAGATTGTAAGCCACAAGCGTAGTGAGAATAAGAATGAGGGCCAGCGTGCTCTACTCTACTGTAAGTCTGTGGGATATCCTCACCCTGTCTGGACCTGGTGGAAATTTAAGAATGGCATATTTCGGGTAGGTCATATTACATAATACTTTATATTATATTACCAGGTAAATTGATGATAATGAACTCGACGAGTCTTAGGACACCAGTAAAGTCATTGAGAAATAACTTGTCCCTGGGGACAATAAAGTTTAAGCAGAATAAGTTTCCACAACACTACATGTGGTCATGAAATTACATGCAGCAATAGGCCTGATGTAAACACAACAGAGCAACACTCAATAATGAACACATGGCATTCATCCATTCATCCTACCATTAATTATAGTAATATATATCTAAATATGGTAATATAGTAAAAATGCTGCCAAAACATTATCTCCTCATCAGGTTATAACATTAGGAAAGCAATGCATTCTGGTATGTAAGTGGTTGTTGTGTCATATAAAAGACATAGTCAGCGTCTAAGTGTGTTATAGGTGAAGAAGTTAAATATCCACTTTGGCTTCTACTTACACTTAAATGTCCAGTGTGTAACAAGATAAAATAACGATACAATTTTTGTGTGCAATTACTTGATTCTATGACTAGTTGTTCTTCATTACACCAATGTTTTTCATTACACCAAATATAAAAGGCCCAGCTCCTGATATACAGTAAATATATATTTATATCAGACGCCGAGTCAGCTCCATGTTTTTACAATAGTCCACAATGGACAGACTTACAATGTTTAGAATTCTGATGCTAAATGAAGGCTACATACTGTAGGTTCTTCAACACCCTCGGAATGGAAGGGCGGGGTGAGGGATATAAAAGTAAAACTTTACACACTGCACCTTTATGCTCTTTATGTAATACTGGATACTCTCAACCACTAATTGTATGTCACTTTCACTATTGTAAACCCTTTTATGCTTTGAATAATAATGACAAACAAACTGATAAAAAAAAATATTGGAACTGTAAAAATGCTGATATTTGTAGAGGAGCCGAGAAAGTGATCTAAATGAAACTATTAAAAAAAAAGTAACTCTGTTCATCATCCTTGACAGGAAATTGACAACTCAACCGAACGCCACTTTGTCATTAGCAAAGACAACTACACCGAGCTCCACATTGTCAACCTGGATATTAATTTAGATCCAGGTGAGTTTCACTGCAATGCCTCCAACATGATCAGCAGCCGCGATGAGAAGTCTGTGCTGAGGGTCCGCAGCCACTTGGCCCCCCTGTGGCCTCTCCTGGGAGTTCTGGCCGAGATCATCATCCTGGTCATCATCATCGTTGTTTATGAGAAGCGCAAGAAGCCGGAAGATTTACAAGATGGTGAGTCACTGTGAATGTTTGTATGTCTCCGTTTTCAAATGTCTTAACAGAAACTGTGCAGTTTTGACTTCTAAATATCTGCTGAAGTCTTTCATTTTGCCAGAGAGGCCAACAGAGTCACTTCACTCTGTGCTGTGCCCCGATTCAATAATTCAGTCTGGCAAGGCTGACCCAACAGGTAGACAGTGTTGCAGGAGGTCACACCTTGTCAGGACAGTTTCATCCATTTAATATTCATGAGGAATATGATACTGCAATGTTGCAGAGGTGGACACTTTCAATTATTAACAGCTTTCAAAGGACCTTGCACTGTCCCCAAGCTGCTGCAAGCTTAACCAGGGAGACATTTAATTACACAGCTTGCATACAGTATGGCTTCCTAGGATTTTCCAATATGACCGAGCACTTTATTTTCAAGAGATTACATTTATGATAAATTATGTATATAGTGGTATATGGACAACCAGAATTTTGATATTGCTGTTTGCTGATTAGACACATCGTACATTAAATGAATGACAGCTCCCCGTGACTCTGTTACTCCACAGAAATACAACATATTGCCACTATTTAGAAATGGACTGCTGCTGTTTTATTATTAGTCACGTTGATCATTCTCAAAACCATTCCAAATGAATGTAGTCTGACTGATCGAATGTATTGTTTACCAGAATTCAGGTTACTGAGTACTATACGAAATTGTTGTAATGTATATCTCATCCTGCCCTTCTTCCAATTTGCACAACCTAAATCATGTTTCGTGGTAAGTGTGAGACTTTGCATGATCTCCTCGTCATTCTTCATCCAGTGCATGAATTTCAACAACACCGTATTATTTAGCTGCCTCCATCTTTGGTGTTAGTGTCAAGTACAAATTTTTCTTCCCAGTTTTTGAAGATTTTATTTCTACAAGTATTTTTGCAAAAACCTCAAAATTACTACAGCAGCTAAATGACATGAATACTATTTTTATCTTCATCAGTCATTTTTTTACTGTCACTGTTTCACACCAGTGAATTATTAGCTGCAGTGAAGCTCCCCAATCATCTCTTTGAGTGAACAGATGTTCTTTGTCAGCCCTGCTTGTTTGTGCATGACAGCCGTATTTTGTTCAGTTTAAAATGTCCCTGTGTGTAACTGTTCCCACTTACACATGCCTTTCAGTGCGTTGCCGTGGTGGACTTGAACTGCATTTTGTGTCTCTGTTGATGACCTCACCAAATTGTTTTGGTGCAGCATGACGGTGCATCGTCTACTATGCTGTTACTTTATCACGGCTGCATTTTTCACAACATAACACATTTAAAACATACGTCACAGCTGAAACACAGACGTCGTCAAGAGGCTCAGGATCAAATGTGTTTGTCACAGCTACTGTTACATCTTTACTTTGTCACTTCATCAACTTTGTGCAACGCCCTTGCGATTTTTATTTGATTTATTTTGGTCTTCATTTCTCCATATTCTCCCTTGTTGCCTCAGATGATGACCCAGTTGGACCAGTGTAAGTAGACTCTTTGACTTTCTTTATTCTTTTTTAAGTGCTTTTAAGTGCCTAAATACAATAATGTGTTGTTTGGTAGCTCATCGTCACGTATCGGCCTCTGACTGTCTGTAGAGATAAAAATCTGTTTGACCAATGACATGGAGCGTCTTGTATTGATGGTTTGCTTCATTCATGTAGACCCAGCACTAAAAACTGACAGAGACCATACTCATCAACCATAAGTATCTAATTAATAATAAACTAAGTGAACCATTTGTGCATTTTATTTAAAAGACAACTGCAGTGATTAAAGAGTTATTAGGACTAGAATGAAACTACAGTCACAGTCTCAGCTCTGCTATACACACTGAGATTTGATGTGTGATCTGATTGTGTCATTTGCTTCCTTTTTAAAAGGAAAACTAATTCGACCAACAACCACAAAGACAAGAACCTCCGCCAGAGGAATACAAACTGAGCAGCTTGTCTGCTGAGTAAGTATTGAATTATTTAGAGGAAGCCTGATGATGATAAGTATGTATGACAAGCCTGTGGCCAAATCTCAACATGATCCACATATAGAGAATGAGATTGTCACTGTGTAAAGCAAAACAAGGGCTAAATGAGTTGTTTATTTTTTTGTTTTTGCAGGTGTCATTATACATGTTTTGACCATATGAAGGTAAACAGGAAGAGAATCCATACCATTTGATAACAGGATGTATCTGCCATTAAAAGTTTGGTTGTAGGGGAGTTCAGCGAGGCATGCCTTATGATTTTTGTTTGTGCTAAGGTGTGAGATCACAAGGTACTCAAAGCATTATGGGATTGTTGACATTATAACCATTGTCGCTGCATGCAGTTGTTGATGTTAATGATTTATTGCCCTCTTAATCACAAATTTTACATTTTTACTTCTTCACTAAAATAATGCATGCAAGATATTGACCTTCTGTTTGATACAGAAATGGCTTTTTTTGTTTCTCAGAGAGTGGCTTCATGTAGATAATCTGTACTGTGTTAAAAAGGAAGAGCAAAACTCAGCAATGTAAAAGAAAATACCAACGTACTCTGGTATGACAGTTGTATACAGTTTTATCATTCCACTGCATACCGTTTTCAAAGTTTTATCATTTAACAGATAATATGTATTACATTTTAAGGGCTTTGCAATGTCCCTCTAACTTTAAGAATTACTTTGCTATATGTATGTACTGTATGTATTAAATCACTATAAATGTGTATCAGATCACCTTTAATATAAAGAATATTCATATAATATGATGCACTTAAACGTTGGGAATACTGGACAAACTGTATAAACCTACTTTAGCAAATCTGTACTAATCTTTAGACATTATTTTATATTTATGTGCATTGTACAGCATGGCTATTACCCTATGCAATTATTATCCATATCAATATCCCGAAAGTCATTGCAGCTTTTAATTTCTCTGTGATGAAGCTTTAAACCAGTAGGATCACCATAGAGCCATGATGGCATACTACACAGCTGCATGAATTATCCACGGCTTATGTGGGAAGTGGTGAAAGAAGGCCCATCAGGACTAACACACATGAAGCAGTTCCAAATATCAGACTCATTTTTAGGAATAAAGGTCTTGAAAAAGAAAATGTGTCTTTTCATTTGTTTTTTTTTTTTTTTGTTTGTTTGAAAACAGACGAGACATTCCGTCGTACGGTATTTCTGGTGCCTGGGCAATGGGAATGCAGGGATTCAGTGTGATTCTGTGTGAGTGACACGAGTGGGTCACAAGTAATGTCAAATGTAAAATCCTTTGCTTTACAAATAGAGAACCTTGTATTTTGTTTGTCAATTTTCAGTAAAACGTTCACAAATAATAGATTATTTACTAAATTAATTGTTTGGAGTTATTTAGGAAAAAAGAAAACTGTCTCAGTAATTGTCTTTTGTCAAAAAATGAAATTATGGAACTGAAACCCAACATCACAATTTACTATGTAAATGCTTCAACTTTTGAACATCCCTGACCTTTTTACAAAATATTATATGTTTGAAATGACTCCACAAAGATCTGAGGGTCCTGAAATGTTGCGAGCTGAGGCTTGACACATTTATTACAAAAAATATGTAAATACTCTATTATAAATGAAGGGTACAGTATACAGCACATTTAGTTACTTTAACTTTGAGTAATTTGAAAATAAATGAATCATTTATAATGTATGTCATAAGGTACAAATATTCTAAGATGGATTAGTTAAAAGCTTTAAATGAATTACACTGCAGGTTTTACTCTAATGTGTTGCCTTGAAAGCTATCTCAACTTTTTATTTCGTTTTTGTCAGAATTTAGCCCTCTTGCTCCATACAACCTAAAAATGGACAAAGTGATGCCTTGGTGGTGGATGCAGTAAAGCCTTTAAACCCCATCCTCTCTGTGTCAGCAAATGGGACTAACATGTTTGGTCCTTCATGCTCAGTCAGTCGCAATATACAGCTTCACCACCAGATGCCACCAAGTGTTACAAACTGAATATTTAACAGGTTGCCTTTTTCCTCTCCTCCGCTAAAACCCCATATAAAGTACAGCAGAGGACACAAACAATAAGGGAGTCCGTCGAACAAGTTCATGCTACCTGCATACGTAATAGAGAAATTATGACGCAGTGTATTATAGTGAGCAAGAGTGCACATGTGTGAAATGCCAAACTCCAAACTGAAAGTGCTGACACCAAGACGGACTGCTTATATATGTGTGTGTGTGTGTGTGTGTGTGTGTGTGTGTGTGTGTGTGTGTGTGTGTGTGAGTGTGTGTGTTATTGGAAAAGGTTTTTTATAAACCAATAAGGGTGAAAGCTAAATTATAATTATTTTTAATTCTATTGTATATAATATCCTAAATAGATTACGTCTGCATGTATTAACTGGATATAACAGATACAGCATTGCATTGCAAAAAATTCAACATTGAAGTCTTATTACATTCATCACTCTGTCGTATATAAAGAAATAATTCAGCAAAAATACTATTCACGTCTCCCCGTCAGTTGGCATTATGCCATATGAAGTTGCTGTATTGTTATACAAAGTTGTATATCAGTTCAATGAAGCTCACACTGATATATTTAGTCATAAGGCAACCAGCTCTCAACAACCTTACATCAGACTCATTTCTTATGTTGTTTTGTGCCAGGATGGCATTTCGTTGCTGGTGGCTGTAAATGTCTTCTTTGGAGTATAAAATGAAAGACTGCAGATTATGAATTAACTAAGTGTGGAAATGGGTGCCCAACCAAGTTGAAGCTCAGGAGGTTATAGTCATTTATATTGCACAGAAAATATTAGTCTAAGGTTCAACAGATACATAATAAACAAAACAAGTATTAAGTGTCTTTTCTGCTCAACTTGTAAGGGCTGGTCATATCAAAACTTAAATTTCCCTTGGCATGTGTCTTGTAATATTTTCTTTTAAAGATGATAGTGCACTTTATTTGTACGCATCTATGTTGCCTATTTGAATGCAAAGTGTAATGTTGATCTCAGATCCTAGCCTATAAAACATGTCTCAGTGCAGTATACTGTATATCACACTGTTACTTTATTTAATCTTCAATCATCAAAATGCATCAAAGTGTTTCCACTTTGTGCACTTAAGAATGCCAGGATGGTTGAAAGTGTGTCTAAGCTAGTGTCAAATGATCAAGTTTTGGGACCCACATTTATCTTGTTAAGTTGCAGCCATTTTTTTTTAACCACTGACATTGATTTCCTAAACAGTAATGCAGTAAAACACAGTTCATGAAGTTGGTGCAAGAGCTCAGTAATACTGTATGGTCCAAACTTTTTCCTCATTTTTTTTGGCCTGAGTGGTGATTCATAATAGATATCTGTTTTTTAAATGTTCAGTTTTAAGTCAGTGCTTATGCAAGATGTCACAGGCACATTTATTAAAATACTGTGAACACTAAATACAACACTTTAGTTTCAGTGAGGTGGACTTAGTGACATCTAATGGTGAGACTGCAACAAACTGAGGACTCCTCACTCCTCTCTTTCCTAAGTGCATAAAGGAACTACGGCGGCTGTTTCCTCTTTCCTCTTCACAGTCCTTATGCATCATGTTTATGTAGGTGGAGCCGTTGTTCCCACATTTGCATAGTAAGCCTTTGCTTCAAAAAGTGAAGCACACTGGCTGGTTTGTCCATTCAGGTTGTTGTAGAAACATGTCACAAGATGGCGATCTCCATAAAGCAAGACACTTGCTTACTAAAGCTAATTCTAAGGCCACGGAAACAAAATCCACTTCCTCCGCCTCTTAAATGTTACATGCCGGACCTTTAACACATTTTTATTTTTCCTGCTTTTAAAGTGCTGCTATGCAAGTAACAAAAATAAAACCCCGTCTGAAAATACGCAGCTGCACAATAGAGCAACATGCATTTGTATTTCTGCAATTTTGTTACAATTTTGTTTTGTTTTGTTACAACACTTTGTTTCAGTTCAGTGATGTTTTGATACTAACAGTAACAGTATACAAACAGACTAAGCTTCAGTCAAAGTGTCCAGCAGTGCACATAATCAGCAGCAGAACTCAAACATGTCTGCAGGAGGATAATGTTTTAAGACCAAACTGTACTTTCTGCCTCAACTCTATCAACTCCCAGCCTGGATTTCAGTCATGAATCCCCCCACCCCCCAACAGCTATCCTGACTGGGCGGGGTGAGCGCATCTTCCCCCCTGGCTCCTATGGTAACCCCATAATTGGCTCCATCAATATCCACGTTATTAGAAGGCGCGGGAGGCCGATGGATCAGTGATGTCAGTGAACGTCGTGGCCAGCTGCGTGCATGTGTGTCATCACCTTGCACTGACAGGGAGCTCTGATATTTTGGGGAGGTGGAGATGATGCTTTGTCATTGAGCAGCAGCAGCAGCAGCAGCAGCTCCGGCTCCCTCCACTCTGGCACGTCCGATGCTCAGCATGCTGCATCCTGATGCGCTCTCGTCTGCACGTTACTGTGGGCTTACTTGGATTAACACGCACTCCTCGTGTATTGCCTTCGCATGACCGTCGGATTGAAGCGGACTCGTTTTGTTGACGCATCTCAATGTTTGGAGCAGCAGAGACAGGCACGTCTCAAGTGTCAAATGAGATACGACCTACTGTCCTGCGGATGCGCCTTCACTATTTTACCTCCAGTTGCGCCCCAAGTGAATGAGATTCATGTTTTTTTCTTTTACTTGTCCGGACCGTCCTAAGAGCACATTGATTCCCTTCCTGCAAAATGGAAAGATTCCAGTCTTCCATGCGCAAACGGCTGTACAGCTTGCCGCAAAATATTGGGCAGAAATCACCAGTGATTGACGAAGGAGACGGCGACAAGGACACTAAGAGGAAAAGTATCGGGTTGAGACATTTGTCCTCTCCGTCTCCTGCCAGCAGCTGCAGGAGCTTACAGGAGGCCAGGAGCGAAGACTTGGACTTGGAGAGGGACGTTATTGTGAAGACCAACTTGAACGGGGACTGTCGCTTATTCAGTGGCAGCATCGCTTCCGTCACCGGGCGACATCCTGCCGGGTCAGATGCAGCCGAACAGCAGCGCCTCATCCCCGAGGCTGACACCGGAGGCTGTGAGAGTTTCCCCAGTGAACTCGGCGCCGGGGCCCAGCAGCGGGCAGCGGGGGGAGCGGGTGCCGCAGTCGGGCAAGCGTCTGTGTGTGAGCAGCCTGGCTTCATCAAGCTGGAGGTTGCTGAGCAATTAATACCCGAAGATGACCGGCTCTACCAAGCCGGATTCATGCACCGGCAGTTTGGCGCCATGCTTCAGCCGGGTGTCAACAAGTTCTCCCTGCGGATGTTGGGGAGTGAGAGGGCCGTGGAGCACGAGAGGGAGCGGGTCAAGTCTGCTGGCTTTTGGATAATCCACCCGTACAGTGATTTTAGGTAATTTATATCCATGTCAAACTTTATTTACAAGCAGTGGTGTCCAACAACAATGCTGCAGTGATTCTGTCACACAATGCTTGTTAGGCCTATAAATGTAGAAGAACTCTTCTTTTATAATCCTAATCTCTGTGAGACATAAACTGTCAGATAAGGGCAAGGTTACAGCATAGAGGAGAAATACACACATTCCCCGCACTAGTAGTGTTTTGCTTTTTGAATTGTTGTGATATTGGTGTCATAGAGACATAAAGATCAGCAGTGTTAACCTCTGCAGAATATATACATTATAAAATGAACACGCCTCCGTAATCCCTACATAGTTTGAAAAGATAAAAGGCTTAACTTATTACTTTTTTCCTAAAAGGTCTTAACTAGGTGAACGGTTTGTACTTATATATATATATATATCACTTTTTCTAGTCTTGATGACCACCCAAAGCTGCTTTACAGCACAGTTTTTACCATTCATCCACATTTTCATACAGCTCATTTTTCTATCACTCATCTTTCATACCCATTTATCCTTTCACACACTGCCAGCACAGCAGTGGGGTAAAGTGTCTTGCCCAAGGACTCGAACCCATAACCTTCAAATTGAAAGATCGCTCACTTGTATGTGACTATAAGGGAGTTGACTAGGATAGCAAATCCTTTTATAAGCACAAAACATGTATCAAACACATGTTGGATATAAGACCTTCTTTTATTTGGACCCCAGAAATGTGCATGTGTGTATGTGAGTGTTTGATTCCACCCATACGAAAAGGGTGACGTGTGTGGTTGTGGGAACGCTTTTCTGTCGTAGAGTTCATTAAGAAAAATAAGCTGACCTGTAATTCCTAATTTATCATCCACGCTGTGTGTTAAGTGTCAATGCACGCACGTCCTACATTTCACTGCGTGCTGCATTCTAACCAGTGTTCCAATCATCACTGCCATCAAGGGATTTTCTCGACATTTAACCTTGAGGCTCACTGTCATCGTATTTTCACTGGCTAGTTGTATGCTGATGTGTGCACTGCAGTTTTTTTTCCCCCACTCATCTGAATTACACTTTTTTTCATTCATCAAGGGCAGTGGATTACAGAAAGTGCAGCAGCGGCTTGGAAATGGGGTAATCAAAATAAGGTAGCATGACCATTCTAGATATTAGAAGCACACATCAGTAGAGATTATTACAGCACAATTAGTCTAATGGAGCGGAGATGGTGTGGACAGGGAGGGGACATGCCACAAAACCCCCGAACACAGCGAGACAAACAGAGATTGAAATTATGCTGCGAGGAATCGGGTTGTCCAGCTGTTAGCTCCATGTGTCAGGTGCCATTACTATGGGCTTGGTTTGGGTCTCACTTTGTGCAAAAGCAGGGTTTTCATGTCTGCTGTTGGCCTCTTGAGTGGGGCACCTCTGCAACTGAAACTGGTGATCATGTCTGCATCATGTTTTTTGCTTGGAGAAAGAGGGAGGATCACTTTGGACTTTGGAGCCAACAATTCTTATGACAAATGATCATGTGAAGTCCCTCTCCCATTGTGTGTTACAAAAGAAAGTGGATGTACTCTCTGTCTGACAACATATGAAAAATAATAACAAAAAAAACCCTTACTTAGTGATCATATATTTTAAACAAATTAAGGAGAGGAATAAACTAACATTCATTCAGTCATTGTTTACCGCTTTATCCTCCACATGAGGTTCGCAGGGGGGTGCCGGTGCCTAACTCCAGCTGACATGGGGTGAGAGGCGGAGTACGTCCTTGACACTTCTGTGTGTTTTCATGAACAGTGCTCATTGGGATAGTATAGTGTAACTCATGTATCCTGTTCTAGGCTCTTAAGTGCGAGTTAGTCATAGCACATATAACATCTATTTTTCTGTGTTCATAGCAGCAGACATACTGAACTGGCACGCTGAGTAAGTAATAGTTAATATAATTGCTGGTGGGCCTGAGCCACTGTACAGGTGTGTGTTAAGCCACTGAGCCACATGCATGCTGTTGTGTTACGGCTGAACTCTGGCAGCAAGAGATAAGTATCTCTCGTACAAATGTGATCCCCTTTTCAGCTGTCCTGATTGATCTAAGCTCCTTTCACCATTTTAAGCCTTTTCCTGCTCATTTTGCTTGTAATTCCCCTCACTTTGTGCTTTCATGCTCTTTCATATAGTTGCACTCTGACCCAAATAGTGCAAGATTTCACTCTGGACCAGTAGAGGTGCAGAGTTGCCACAACTGTCTGCTTTATTTCGATGGTAACACCAGTATGTTATCTGATCTTTGTGGGTTGACTGCCGCGTGTACAGTCGGCTGATGAGCAGACAGGATAGTTTTTTTTTTTTTTGGTCCAGCTGTTCCTGGGTTCTGCAGCACAATGACGTGTGCAGAGAAGTAATGCTAACTACTTAACATCTGGCTGATGGGAGCGGACTTCTGGACATGACATGGATTCCCGGGAGATAACGGTGGATTTAGCTGGAGAGGGAAGTGCAATTAGGCGTGTGTCACCGAGGAGAGACAACAGGCAGATGAAGGGAGGAATGAAAATGCTTTGTTTGGCAGAGAACAACAGAAAGCTGATTAGAACAAATGGCCACCCTGTCCTCTGGTTCCCTCTTTTTGAAGAGGTCTGGTGTGGGTAGAGCTACAGTGTATGTTAATATCTTTTTGTTTGTGGGTTGTGATAAAGCCTGGTCATATTGCACCTGTCAGTTACTTCAAATTCTTGGACCCTCATTTGAGCCCAGAAGATGACAAAATGCCAGGAATATAAAAAGTACTCTTAAGATGCTCTTAAAAACATTGCAAATCCTACGAGTTTTCTTTTCTCTTCTCTGGAAAATCAGAAGTGTTCTCGCTCTGCAGTTTGTCCTGACCGTGTGTTGTTAGGTTTCCAGGAGATTGATCACTGATTAATTAGTTCTCCAAAATAGATCTGTCGTTGTAATCAAATGCTTGCATGCTTTCTCATCTCACATTCACACTCAAGGCAGCAACTAGTAAACAAAAACCCTCCATGCTATAGCCAGCTCTTATATGGTTTAGGCGTGTTTTTTCTTGTAGCTACAAAATCATCTGTAAATAAGTCAATACAGTTTAAGTAAAACATTCTGAAAACACATCTGTACACATTAGCATTTCATCACCTGACTGTGTTGGTTTCTGTAAACACAGCACAACTGAAAATAGCCCCCTTACATGCGTTTATAGTGTAAATTGAGGAAGACACCTTTGCTGATACTTGTGGATATAGCTGATTACAAAAATCAATATTTCCCTGTGAGCATTTCAAATGAATTCCAATATCCCATTTTTCTCCCCATCCCCATGGCCAGAATCACAGTACTGAAGTAAATTTGCAAACCACAATTGTTTTCTTTTGCCATTTATGTTTATGCTCACTTTTTGCAATACAATTTGTATTATTCCTGCTCATCTGAACAAACACATCTTGGAGGTTGAGTCCTAGTCTGAGACTACATTGGAAACCAGGGTTACAATTATTTTTATCAGTTCATCATTTTTTTAGTGATTCATAAAAGGTTAAAACAACTGATTTGAAAAAAAAATTTGATTTACTGTATACATTCCCAGAGAAAATGTATTTCTTCTCTGTCAGAGCAGCAGTCCTGCACCAAATATATTTATTTTTATTATCACGTGTGCTTGAAAAAATAGCTAGATTTGTTGACTGAAATAGCTGCTGATGGGCTTTGCTGAGAAAAGGTATAAAATGTTCAAAAAAATGTAGTTAAAATTTGCAGATTATTGTTGCTAATGAGAGTGCATTAATAAAAACAGTCGGCTAGAGGTCACTAATACATGGTGGCAATAAATATTCAGCTCAGTTTTT
The DNA here is from genome assembly GCA_016785285.1 of Brachirus orientalis. Classification (NCBI taxonomy): domain Eukaryota; kingdom Metazoa; phylum Chordata; class Actinopteri; order Pleuronectiformes; family Soleidae; genus Brachirus; species Brachirus orientalis. Next base: position 1,418,715 of record JAFBJR010000214.1, on the reverse strand, counting down.
CTGTCTGAAGACTGTTCCTGGACCTGCTACTGTCTAGAAACGTTAGTTACCTGAGTCACCGTGTGTTTCAGGTTCTACTGGGATCTGACCATGCTGCTGCTGATGGTCGGAAACCTCATCATCATCCCTGTGGGCATCACCTTCTTCAAGGACGAGCACACGCCACCCTGGATCGTCTTCAACGTGTTGTCCGACACGTTCTTCCTCATGGACCTGGTCCTCAACTTCCGCACTGGCATCGTCAAGGAGGACAACACAGAGATCATCCTGGACCCACAGAAGATCAAGATCAAGTATCTGAAGAGCTGGTTTGTGGTGGACTTTATCTCCTCCATACCAGTGGACTACATCTTTCTCATCGTAGAAACTCGCATTGATTCAGACTTTTACAAGACGGCCCGAGCTCTGAGGATTGTACGTTTCACCAAGATCCTCAGTCTGCTGCGGCTGCTGCGACTCTCCAGACTCATTCGCTACATCCACCAGTGGGAAGAGGTAGATCCTGCAGGGCTCAGCTCAGGTCTTCATAGGAGATTTCACACTAGCCTCTTAAAGATCCAGTGTGTAACATTTAGGTGAAATTATTTCCATTTGACAGAAATGTAAGATAAAAAATGCTTATACTTTTTTTTTTTTTACTGTTATTGTGTGCAGTGACATGATTATGAGTTGATATGATATGATATGGACAAACTAAACATCTTTGGAGTTTTGATGCTAACTGAAGGCTACATAGGTTCTCCAACTCACTTGAAAGGGAAGGGTGAGGGATGTTCAGCTCCAACATGCAGCTTCACCAATGTTCAAGGTTGACTTTATTCTGATTCATCAAGTTTTAAAAACATGGACAGTGAAAACTGTCACTCAGGACCAGCAGAAAACAAATATGCAGTAAATATATAAACCAATAAATGTTGCTAAATTTTATAAAATTAAAAACAACAAACATTGAATAATAATTAAAATTCCAAATTGTGAATTTTTCAAATTTATGGGGACAGTCCTTCACCCAAATGCTCCTATGAATGAAGTGCTAAATAAAGTGAAATGTTTGCTTTCCAGATTGGGGCAAACATATGATTCTGCCTTTCAACAAACAAACAATTATTTGCACTGTCAAAGGTAAAGAGATAAATCTCTCACACAGTCACAGAAAGCCAACATTAAATGCCAGATACTGCCTTTTCCCCACGTTATCTTATTTCAACCATTCCAAATGCTTCCAGCCATTAATGTTGCTTGCAAGTGGTTATGCAACAACAAGTCTCTGGTCTACTGAAGATTAAGAACAGGAACAGTGTGCTCTGGTAAAGGACCCAGCCCACACAGCACCTACTGTGGATTTCAAATCCTGTGATTGCATGAGAGAGAATTTAAATTTTCTAGATTTATTTGCAAACAGATCTGTTTGTTGTTTCTCTTGCATAATGGCTGATAATCTGTGCCGCAGGTTTTCCATATGACCTATGATCTGGCCAGCGCCATGGTGCGTATCATGAACCTGATTGGTATGATGCTGCTGCTGTGTCACTGGGATGGCTGTCTTCAGTTCCTGGTGCCCATGCTGCAGGACTTCCCTCCTGACTGCTGGGTTACCAGAAACAAGATGGTGGTAAGTAGAGGACTGTCTCGGTTCCTTTTAAAGGCCTCAACACCTGCTTTTTTGTTCGTTTGATTGTTTCTGTTTGTTTTTAGGAGCTTTCTTAGTGTGAGCGATAGGGTCATAGTCTTTGAGAGTCATAGTCTTTGAGGCTTGCAAAGCCTCAAGATTTGCAATTTCACAAGTATCTTGTCAGTTTTTGAAGCAGGAAATTCACAAATTTACCTGTAACCAGGTACCTGTTGGGCAATACTAAGCTCTCACTCACATGATGTCGCATGATGAAATGTGAAACTAACCATTGAAACCATTAACCCCTCATGAAAATGTTTTCTGATGGTAAACATCAGCTGACGAATGGACACATTCTCTCGTAGACTTTCAGTAAGAGCTTGTTTCTCAACCAACTGCTGCTCCTTCCATCCCACTTCTGATGCTTTACAGGACGGCACCATTTGTTCCTTATATATAGTCTATGTACCTTTCGTATACTGTGTATTTGTTTCACATGCAAGGTTTTGAATATTTACTTTTTATTGTCTCAATACAGGTTTCAATTGTTTCACATAAAGGTTGAACAACTTATGGACCAATCAGAATTAGCAACATTTGAATCAAACTCTATCACTGTACAGCTTCCATAGTATCAAAGCTAATCAAATCCACATTTTGAAAACGCACATTAATCATTTTTAGATTTTAGAAGACAGTCAATTCATCAACAACAAGCCAATCAGTAAAAAGATTAATCTGCAACTACTTATAACTGATTAATCATTCTTCTTCAAGTCTTTTTAAGGCAAAAACCCTCAACGATCTTTAAAATATACGACCATACACATGAAAAATCAATGGATGATGATGAACCAAGGGCTGCTGAACAAATAAAACCATCGTAATAACAGATCACTTTGAACTATGTGAAGTTTCTTACACTTTAAAGGCCAAGTAATTAATTGCTGGATTGATTCATTGGCTGATACTTACTTCCAAGGAGGTGTTTTATTTATTTATTTTTTTTGGTGGCATTTGTTTATTCATCTCTCTCTCTTTTGTCTATGAGGATGGATTTTTATGACACTTTTTCGTGGATGTAGGTTTTGGCTCAAGGAAGAAATAATTCGATTTTTATAGTAATTTTTTTTAACACCAGGTAGTAACGGTCCCGTTATTAACCTTCGGTTATATATAATACTGAAAAATAGCAACTGTGATCAGATTTAAGTATTTACCGGTACGTTTAATACTTTATAAGAATATATAAAGAGTCATCCTGGTAAATGATATAGACTAAAATGTAACCAAAGCACGTCCGTATGGTGCATCAAAGCCAGCAAACCTTGGGGGGAAAAAAAATAATGCCAGTTCACCGATCGATCTGAAACTCTGAAAATAGCTCACATAGAATAGACGTGCTGCTGCTGCTGCTGCTGCTGAGATAAAGTTGTGGTCTGAGGGAAAAACTTTCTCCTCCTCCTCCTCGTCTCTTATAGAATGACACATGGGGTCAGCAGTACTCCTACGCCCTGTTCAAGGCCATGAGTCACATGCTGTGTATCGGTTATGGCCTGCATCCACCCATCGGCATGGCTGATGTGTGGCTCACCATCCTCAGCATGATTGTGGGTGCTACTTGCTTCGCTATGTTTGTGGGGCATGCGACTGCACTCATTCAGTCTCTGGACTCCTCTCGACGGCAGTATCAAGAAAAGGTGGGTGGTCTTTTCCCTCTGTAGCTTCGATTTATCACAGACAACTCTACCCTTTTTTTTTTTAGCTCCGAAAGTTGAAACGACTCTTGTAGTGAAACAGAAGAAGAGTGATACTTTTACAGAAAATATTATTTAATGGCTTTGGTAAGTGGTTACTTTTCACATTATGTTCTTACATTAGATTAGGTAAGTGTATAAAACACTGTTATAGATCAAGCCTACCAACCGTATATGACATAGTTCAAAGTAGCTCCACATGACAATTAAACTGATACAAAATAATTCATACATTCAAGTATTTTTACTTTTACTAAAAAAAATAAAAAAATACACTTAGTTTTTTGGACTGTGGGAGGAAACCGGAGAACTCGGAGAAAACCCATACAGACACGGGGAAAACATGCAAACTCCATGCAGAAAGACCCTTGTTCCGACTGGGTCGTGAACCCGGGTCTTCTTGCTGCAAAGGCAATAGTAAGGCATATGGTCCTATTGTGACACCAGTTCTTTTGGGTAAGGATGATTATTTCTTTCTTTATCTTTTAATTAATTTTAAGCAACAGCATTTTGAGGCAGGATTGTCTTCATATTTCTGCAAGAATATACACAGCTGAAGCATTATGTTAAAAAAAAAACATACAGACAAGCAACAGAAACACAAAATACACAAAATAAAACAGCAGCACGGACCGCTGTCCAGGCTTTCATTGTGAAATAAATAATAATAATAGATAGCGTCAAACATAGATCATACTGTCCAGTAGAGAACACTGCTGTAGGACACAGTAATTAATGTTATTAGCTGCAGCCCGCAGAGCACGACTGTACTTGTCAGATGGGACAGAGGCACAACACTGCACTGTGGGCAGGTTTCACAGATGGCATGACAGTCGACTGTTAACATAATGAGACACATTGTATCCACCTCTGAGCCAACACATCAGTCACTTCAATAAACTGGATTCATTCTGACGCTACACTGCTTTTTGACACAGGGTTACATCACACATATCTGCTGAGGTTGTCCACTTTAACTTTTATTAAGTTACTGATTTTAATCGTTGGACTTGTGCTGTTGTTACAGTATAAACAGGTGGAGCAGTACATGTCTTTCCACAAGCTCCCAGCCGACATGCGTCAGAGGATCCATGACTACTACGAACACCGTTATCAGGGCAAGATGTTTGATGAGGAAAGCATTTTGGAGGAGCTGAATGAGCCACTGCGAGAGGTCAGATTTCACTTGTACTGATGTTGTTGTCTTTATAATGGTGGTGCAACGTAACGTTTTGAATCAATATCTATCACAACTTGACTTTACAGCACTTTACCTTAAGGTTTCCTTTGCTGCATTTTGTAAATTCTGAAACTCTCCATGGGCGGAAGCAGAGTCTTTATTTGTGTCAACAGCTATGACTCCACTGTAACAGAGTTAATGATTGACACACATCAACAGACCACCAGTTGATACCGTGCTTATAAAGTGCCAAACATCTTATATTCAGCCTCTTACTAGTATGACTACTACTACTACTAATAATAATAATAATGTGTATGTTTTATGGTCCTTAGCAGCTAACATGTGACCCCATGAAGTGAGAATCATTACAAATGAGTTAGATTAGTTAATTATTTTAATTAATCTAATATGGTTCACTTAGTTTTCGACAATAACGTTAATAGTCATGTAATCTGATTAGTAATGACTGGAGACTGTATGAGGACAGAGAACCTTATTAACAGAGCACTAAGCTGTTAACCACCCTGCTTTTAATATGATTGAAATGTACTTACATCATGAACGGCTTTAGCTGTTTCGTTGCCATAGGGGAGATTAGGATTTGCCTGCTAAAAAGTTAACATTGCATGTTTGGGGTATTAACATATGAAGCATACAAAGCATAGGCATCAGACCTACAGTGATTTTCATCCAGTCTCTAATGAAGTCTAGTATCTCTCATCGTTTCATCGGGCATTACTTTTTTTCTGCTTGGCTGGCTAAAAAATAAAATCTGTCCTACATACTCTTTCTCCTCCTCTTCTTTCTGTTTTGGTCCTTGTCTAACTGAAACCTTGGTCCCTTTGATCATCAGTTATTTTTACTGAATAATAATTTTTCCAGCGTTGTGAATCAGTGTGAATGGTACTTTTAGCACATCAAGCGAGTGCTTTGATAAGTAGATGAGCGTGAGTGGCAAGTAAAGGAGGTTCATTGTGCTTATATTGTAATTAAAAGGTTGTTGTTGTTGATTACATTGTTTGTGTGTTTATGTTTTATGGCAATGCCTCTCCAAAACATGGCCTTCCTTTCTTGCCTTCCTTATTGTGAATTTTGCAGGAGATCATCAACTTCAACTGTCGTAAACTGGTGGCCTCCATGCCTCTGTTCGCCAACGCGGATCCAAACTTTGTCACCTCCATGCTGACCAAACTGCGCTTCGAGGTCTTCCAGCCAGGTGACTATATCATAAGGGAGGGAACCATCGGCAAGAAAATGTACTTCATCCAGCACGGCGTTGTTAGTGTCCTGACCAAGAGCAGCAAAGACACCAGGCTGACGGATGGCTCCTACTTTGGAGGTAATGTGCGTCACTTCCATTGTATGTGAAGGAGTCGTGATTAGAGCTACGACAAATGATTATTTTCATCAATCAATTAATCTGTCGACTATTTTCTCGATTGAGAACTATTTGTTTGGTCCATACAAAATCAAAAAATGTTGAAAAAAAGTTGATCAGTGTATCCTGAACCTGGAAATGAGGATGTTCTCAGATTCTTGTCCACAAACCAAAATATTTCAGTTTTAATGATTTCTTTGTCAAATGGCAAAGAAACCCAAAAATATTCACATTTAAGAAGCTGAAAAATCTGAAAGCTCGTTTTAATTATTTGAAAAAACTTTGAAACCAAATGATTATCAAAATAGTTGACGATCAATTGAGTAATTGATTAATAATCAATTAATCAAATAATCGTTATCGCCCTAATGGTGATAGAAGGGTTAGTTTGATATTTGTTTTTTTGCTCAGGCACTTGGCACGTTAACTTTTCCAACCATTACAGCTGGGAAACATTATCCCTATCAACTCCTTCTCATCCAGACTCAGGACTAGGAGGAGCAAAGCTTGGATACCTGAGAATTGGAGACCCACAACTTTCTGTTTGTTTTGCTTTGTTGAGCCATCTGTGCATCACTGTCAGTATTCAGATTTAATGTAGCACAGTAAAATGTTGGGAACTGTGGGAAGCAAAGAAATCATCTGCTTTACTTCAGGTATATTATCACAAAACCTGTGTAAATGAGGGCAGAATGTTTGTGTTCAAAACCCATACATAGTTAAAAAAAACAAAACAGAACAGAAATCCCATGTTTTCATGTGTGATAAATGAAAGATTAAATCAATAAACAGGACAGAAAACAAATGGGGGGGTGTATCCTCAATACGTCTGTCCTAAAAAATATGTCTATGTCTACTTTTTTTTTTTTAATGGTGCATTATTTTATTTTTCTGATCCAGCATGACAGATGAGGTCAGGACAAACTGTAAGCTGCAAAAATTGCACACAAAGTGCTCCATCTGTGGGGTTCAGAGGGAGCACTCTTTTCATGTTTTGTCATCTCACACTAATGTAACTCTCCATTTATGAATGGATTGCAGAAGACAAATTCTGATGCAAAAAAAGGGGGGAAACCACTATCCAACACTTTATATTCATGACCCATTTTTAAATGATTAACATTAGTCTCTGAGTTGCACTCGGAAGCCTTTTAAATAAATTGTTCGCATCACTTTGTCTTTCCTCACTGCAGAGATCTGCCTGTTGACGCGAGGCAGGAGGACGGCCAGTGTGCGAGCAGAAAACTACTGCCGACTCTACTCTTTGTCAGTGGACAACTTCAATGAGGTGCTGGAGGAGTATCCCATGATGAGGAGAGCCTTTGAAACCGTGGCTCTCGACCGCCTGGACCGAATCGGTTTGTCTTTTACAATAAAACCAATCCCCTAAAATTTTATTTTATAATTTTTAATAATAAATGTACCAAAAACAACAATGTAAACTAGAATAAACTAAAGAGTTTTGTTAATACATAGTTCTATATTCTGACAGCTACAGTAGCATTAGACTGACCATTGTCCCGAATTTAGTGTTCACAAATGATGAATGCAGCAGGGCATTGTTGATTCTCTGGAGTTTCTTCTGTTGCTTTCTCACTTGAATCTAGTTGGGTATTAAAGTAAAGGTTATACTGGCAGGAATATGACTTCTGCGGACATTCACACACACACACACACACAGCTAATCTGGACTATCATTTCAGTTAAATGCATGTATGAAAGCAGCTTAAAATCAACTTTCCACAACCCTTTGACCAGTAAGGGTCAGGAATTCAACAAATAGCAGAGGTTAGGCCACTTGTTGTGTTGGTGAACCATAACACCTTTGGATGACACATCACTTTGTAAGTAGCATTTTAGTAGTTTAAGAGTAAGTAGTTTAAATGCTCCAGTCCAATTGATCACAAAAAAAAAAGAAATTATTATTATTAATGAAATTAATAATATCAGACAACATGCTTCAACCAGGTATTTATTTTACAGCTGTATTAGTAACATTAGTAGCATTACTAACCACTGATTTAAACTTGAAAGTGAAATACTGTAATTTCCTCTTACGATAATGGAAGATTTTCCATGTCATTTCATCATTGAAAACATATTCTACATCTGTATTCTATAACGTGTTCAGTGCAGGCGTAAAAGGGCCTTATTTACTGATAATAGTTTTATTTTTTACATATTGGGTCAATAAAAACCATTATGACTGTACTTGTCTTGTCAGGTAAGAGGAACTCTGTTCTTCAGCACAAAGTCCAGCACCATCAGAGTTCTGGTACACTTAATCTCCAGGAGAATGAGATTATCCAAAGAATAGTGCAACATGACCGTGACATGGCCCAATGCACCCAGCTGATCCAGACCAGCACCACACGGAATCTTCCTTCTCCACCGTCACCCACCCCTGTTATCTGGGCGCCGTTGGTTCAGGCTCCGCTCCAGGCCGCTGCAGCCACTACTCCTCTGGCTCTGGCTTTAGCTCACCATTCCCAGTTTCCTCCAATCCTCTTCCACCATTCTGTGGCTCCAGGCTCTGGGTCTCTGGAGGACCACACCAGTCATTCAAAGAGAACCCATGTTGGAGTCAACACCTCCAGCAGCTGTGGTTCAGGGCCCGGCTCTCCTGCCAGCTGCACCAAATTCCACTCTGGGGTTGAGACTCCTACACAGGCCACTCTCAGGACACAGAATCCCTCCAGTGGGCCAGTGTTAGCCCCACTGAGGTCCCATTCTATCTTCACTAGCAACCTGCAGCCCCTGACCCCTCTGCCCACACAGCAGCCCCATCCTCCACATTCTGGCATTGCCTCAGCTTTCCCCATTAGCCAGTCCACCGTCTCTTACAGCTGCTCTGCTCAGCTTCATTCCCAGCCTTTCCACAGTGCCATGACCACCCCTCCCCACCCAGTAAGTTTACTCCAGCAGGTGGCGCCAAGGAGGCAAGCAGGGAGATTCCCTGCACCTTCTGCCTCTACCATAAGCCCTCTGATCTGCAGCTCAGTCACCCCCATACTAAGCCATCTGCAGCAGAATTCTCACCCCACCCTACAGCAATTGGCATCCAGCCATGACAGAGCAGGCAGGACACCTAGTGGTCTGAATGTCGCAAATATACCCTTCATCACCAGCACCACATCCTCCAGTGGATTCATGCAGCCAGCAACTGTGGCAGGTGCCGCTGCCTCCTTGGCACAGCACAGTCTTGCAGGCCTCCAGTCTATTTTTCTCCCCCAGGTTCTTCCCGAGCACTCAGCCCTGGCTTCATTGGCCCAGTACGGCTCTGCAGAAGCCTCGCCCTGCTATACACCACCACTCCAGAGTCCCAGCATGCAAAGCCCTCTTAGGGGAAGGACAGTGTACCACAGTGAGATCCCCAGCACTCTGGGCCCTCACAGCCCTCTAACCCCTCAGACTTTGTGTCCAGCCACGGTGGCCTGTACCCTCAGTGAGACGGCAGAGTCCTCGGTGAATCTCTTTACCCAGGAAGTAAAGACCATCTCAGGCTCTCACAGCTCTCTCCACCAGGAAAGTGCTTTGGCCCTGAGCGGTTCCTCGGATGGGGCAGTAAGGGCATCAAGCCCCCTCTCTTCCTCCAGCAAACCCTTCAGTCCCATCCCAGGTCAAACCACTCCCATTAGTCGGACAAATTCAGGGCCTGAACCTCAGAAACAGCCTCTTGGTATTCATTCCCCCCATGTTCGATCTCCTTCCAAGATGTTAGAGACAGAACACAAACAGTCCAAACTTCCTTCCAATTTGTGAGGTTCAGACACACCCTCCTTCAAAGCCTGAACAAGAGAGAATCTCCCAATCCTGGTATTGTTTTATTCACCTACTTTGTTGAAATTTGAAGTAGGAGGGTGTGTTATTCTAATCAGACTGCGAATCATTGATAACTGTTTATCAGAGTGAATGGATCATGAACAATGCTGGACAATGAGTTAAATGAGTAAAGTTATTTTTAAAGACATTGTTTCTTTGAATATAAATGAATCAATGAAAATAGATATATACATTTAGCACCTCATGAAAATATCAGTTGTATGTATTATGTTACAACCAAACCCTTGGGTATTTGTTCTAAAACCAGGCAATTTTGTGTAACAGTTGCGTCCTACCCATTTAGTTGAGAAATCTGTATCCAGTCATGATTGAAACCAAAATGATTGACCTTTTTTTTAAAATACCTTCTCACTTCTACGCATATCATGTGACTTATCCCTGAAGAGGTTGAGCAGACAGGTATTGCACTTTGCGTCTTTAACAGATAAGCTGATGTTAAACACTTTGCGTTTCAGCAATACTCTACTCCCAAAAGGGTCCCACAAGTCAGCTCACATTGGAAAAACACTAAAGTAATGAATGTAATGTTAAGAGTGGGAGACATGGTAATCATTTTAAATGTGTTGCACATGAAGGCAATGATTGTTTTTGTTTGTTTTAGGAGAATAACCAGTGTCAGACAATGCGCACCATTTCCATTTTGTCCCTTCACAGCTGCAGCGGCACATGGTGAGTCACGCAACTGATGCCAACTCATTTCAGTCTGACAACGACTTTGGCACTGAGCCGAGGTTTGTGTGCCACCTCCATAGTATGCAATAATCTGTGTTTTTCTATGGGTAAACAAAGGTACTGTGAACTGAAGCACTTGATGAGTGAGACTCTGTTAAGGCAGAATAGATTAAAATAAGATAACTAAGCAATCGTGGATAATCAAACATCCGGAAACCAGCGATGCACTAAGATTGTTTTGAATGTTTCTTGCACCAAAGGGCTAAAAGCAGTTACTTGGGCAAATGGTTAATAAGACGCCCTTATAGGTCATATTGCTGCATATTTACCTCTTTCATTGTACATTATCTGATTGTAAAATCTGACATCTGTTTAGCAATTGCTGCTTTTTGATGCTATGCTCAATCAATATGACACATATCCGTTTTTTTAAATCTGACTCTTGAATCCTAAGATCATGTTCATGCATTCATCTGTTTATATATTTATTTCTCATTTTGCTGCCTTTATAACGACCAAATCAGATGAGTCCATCACTCATGTATGTTAGCACGGGCACAATTTATTTTAGCTGCTGAATTCAATGCAATAAAATAACATATGGTCAATGATGCTCATCCTAGGAACTGCATGGTTTTGTTTGGTAATAACAAATAGCCATTATTATAATCTGTTATATATTAGAATCTTCACTGCAAGACAATAATTTGCTGTTTATGGATTAGTGAGTATGTAATGTGTGTAACATCCAAGCATTCGGGGTCAATCCAGAGGAGACAAACCAGGACAAATAGTTGACAGATGTGATGTTTCCTGTCCTGTAAGAGCAGAGTTTCATAATTTTGACTTAAATCCAAGAATGAACACTGCCCATTCTGGATTAAAATATTGAAAGAAATCTCATTTACTGAACATTTGATTTTTTAAATACATGAATAGAAAATAACTTCAGAAATTTAGTATTATTTCACAAATTCAGGTTTGGAATTCTTTTACTATGTATTCACAGGACTCTTACTAAAACCTGTGAGAGTCAACAGACTAATGTCTTAGTAAACTGATTAATAGTGAACTCTAATGTGTCCCCATGTTGCCTTTGGATTCTTACTTAATATAAGCTAATTTACTTTCAGTTGATGATAATTATAAGAGCTGAAAAACACATTTGACCCAAGAATTCCTTTTAATGGATGGATGGCAGGTCAGTTCACAATGATACATCTTTAAACTTCTGCACACAATGGAGAAGACAGTTATGCATCTACAACTCCTGGACAATTGACAAACAAGAAACTGGGGAAATGTGTATGTGCTGTCATCTCCACTTTGTTCAGCATGTGATCATGTCAGCATTAATGTGACAGAGGAGTTTCCACTTAAAGGTTTTGAGTTCAGTCTCAGCAGCAGGATTTAGACAGTAATTTGCACAGATCATGGTTGGCCTTGGTTTTAACTTTCTGTTGCTTACAAAGACCCACAGACAAAAAAGGTCCAATATAGGGGAGTGGCAGGGTACAAGAGAGGGAAGAGACAATTACGAGTGATTACTAATGTCCTTTGATAAAGTTCAAGGCACCAGCACCACTCTCATGGTGTTGGTATAACCGGAACCTGGGCGCCAGCCAGTCACAACGAGGGCTACGTCACCAGACTTGCAGAATTTGCGGTGCTTGCCTTTAAAAAGACAAAAATAAGAGCAAGATAAACACCTCTCATACCAATTTATTTTTTACTCCTAGACGGACAGTTTCAAAACTGAACACTTACCAACTTCCAAGGCAAAGTTCACTCGCAGGTCAACGTCCTCAGCCCAGACGTCGTTGGCAGGTTTGGTGTAGAGAACAGGGTAGATTCCGCGGTACAGGTGAGCCTGGCGCGCTGTCTGACCATTGCGGGTCACAGCAATGATGGGAGCACGGGGCCTGTACTTTGACAGCAGCTGAGCAGACCTGTGGATAACAAATAAAGGTTAAACCAAAGATGTTGGTCTGAATGTGTCCCACTGAGGACACTCTTAAAAGGCAATATCTTTAGTCTCTAGTTAAGTCGAGCTACGGTTTCAACTATGCTGTTTATTTGGACTGGTGTGCTTGTCCCAGTACAAGCTCAAGAGGAATATGATATATTTATTGAATGAAGTGTGTCTTGACTATGATACACTAGTTGGCAATAGATCCCCATTCCCCTTTCAGCTTGTCAGTATTATCTGTATTTCAGTTGACTTATTACATCAATGCCCGAAGCAACTTTAGCTGGCAGCCAATTGGTAGCATGTCGAGCCCCATTCTGCGTATTTCAACCATCTGTTAACTTCAAATTAGTGAATTCTTTAAGCTGACAAACTTATACATTTCGTCTTGTCTTCAGTACAAAAATGTTTCATCGTGTTTTTCTCACTGTTTTCTTTTTCTGTGCGTTGACTTGTTCTATTATTTCCAGGTGGGAACTGTGTATCCTGTTTGAGTACGGTTAAATGTATACATGTAATAGTACTTCAACTCACAACCTATTATCTGGGTGTGTTAGTCTGACATTGAGTGTTTTGACATAGTACAGTTCAAGTTAGACTAACATGTTAACATGTATTTCAAAAGTCTGTTTTGAAATACATGTTATAACTGGCTCTGTAGCTGCTATGTTCTCCACTGTGTTCACCAGCTGGCTGTCTATTAGCTGTAGCCATGCAGGCAGGGAACAGTTGGTTTTTGGAGCAGTTGTTTGCAGCAATTGCTACCTGCTGCAAAAAATGCAATGTGAATGTGCTGGGAGATGCTACACAGCTTCAGACTGAAACTGCAGAATTAGGGGATAAAACTGCAAAGTCATGAGATGAAACAGAGGGGCTTCATCACCAGAGACTTATTTCATATCCAAAAACCAAATGCAAGCTCAGAGGGGCCCGTGCTAAACAATGGAATGATGTGTCTTTGCACATTAGAGAGGCCTCGTCCATTCTTTTTAAATCCCTCTTAAAACTCATCTCTTTGTTAATTCTTCTTAATAATCTTAATTAAGATATTCAAGTTATTTGATTTGCCTTTATATGTATGGCTGTAACTTTTACCCATGTTTTAATATCTTTTGATTTATTTTATTTGTTTTAATGTGTATTTTATTCCCTCACATGAGCTTTTATGTCTTTTATTTTATTCTGTCTTTTGTATATCCTATACAGAACCTTGGTCCACTGTGGTGGTTTTAAAATGCTTTACATTTACGTTAGACTGGACTTGATATGCAAACAGTCATGCAAACTACTCTTAATCCAGAAATCATTAGTAAAAATCCGGCCAGCTAACTGTGATATGTCCTGTGTGTCATGTGCTGTGAGAAGTAATTCCCAAATGGAAGGGGATGAACAGGGAGTTAAAATTAACTTGTAAAATGTCAGGGTTCAGATCTCAAAAGGTCATGAGTGGAGCACAGATTGTACTGTAAAAGATGATATACTTTACACAGAGTCATGAGCTTGTTTTACGCAGAAGGTTGAGGAGGTGGAACAGAGTTTGTTCAATTTCTTTGTCTGAGTAGGCGCTGTGGAGAATATTATAAATTCTACAGCAGGGGTATTGCTCTTCTCACCTGCCAGACTTGGTGAGCACAATGATGGCACTGGCGCAGCACTTAAAGGAAGCCTCCACAGCTCCAATGGCAACAGTCTCTGTGGGGTCACGCGTCAGATGAGAGATGCGACGTAGCTCCTCGAACATCTGCCTGTGGAACATGGCTGCCTCAGCTTCACGGGCAATCTGAACATGGAAAAATAACGATAAGAGTCAAGTTGGGCTACAGTTACACAACTCAAACCTGCAGGAGTTAGTTTGTATTTAAAGTACAAAACAAAGGGTGACTTGTTTAGTCATACCTGAAAGCACACTGTGACATGAAGCTAAATATCAGCCGTGGCCATGATGTCGCAGCACCGTTTCTGTGCACTGCAGGTCCTCAAACACACACACACAACACACACATGCTAATTGAGCAACATGACAACAATGTTGAAGCACAATGCAAGACAAGTTGTTTGGGAGCAGACTAGTGAAAACAGGGAACCACAAGTCAGGATAAAGCAATACTTAACACGCTGTTAGTGACATTAAACCTCAAAATGTGGAGGAACGTGAAAAAAGGAAACAAAATTCTGTGACAATATTTCTGTCAGTAATACTTCTGTGAGTACCTCAAATGTTGCGTTCAGATGATGATAATAATATCAAGTATATAAGTAATGTTTGTTGGCTTTTATTGATAAAGTGCTATGAAAGATTTATTTGTCATGCACACACACAGTGAAGGCAATACAATGCTTAGAGACAGGGACCTCAAGATGAGCTATTACCATGTGCTGTGTGTGCACAGCCTCCAGGGGGTACTGTCCTTTGGCAGTCTCACCACTCAGCATAATGCAGTCATTGCTGTCCAGCACAGCGTTGGCAACATCACTAGCCTCAGCACGGGTGGGGCGAGGTTTCTTGGTCATGCTCTCCAGCATCTGTTTGAGAAAACATTACCATATATGTCTCTATGCAGACTAAACAGATTGCCTCCATGATGTCCATGGTGTGATATGACGGACCTGTGTGGCACAGACAATGGGCTTGCCAACCCTGTTACATTTGCCAGTCATCATCTTCTGAGCGATGAAGACCTTCTCTGTTGGGATTTCAATGCCCAGGTCACCACGGGCAACCATGATGCCATCACTAGCCTCCAGGATCTCATCAAATCTATAAGACAAAAAAAAGATAAACGATTATCTAAACTTTCAGACCAGTGCAACCAGGACTGCTGATCATCCACTCACCTGCGCACACCCTCATGGTTCTCCAACTTGCTAATGATCTTGATGTCCTTGCCTTTCTCACCCAGCACTTTCCTGACAGCATGAACGTCAGCAGCCTTACGGATGAAGGAGGCGAAGACCATGTCAACACCCTGCTCCAAACCAAACTGCAGGTCCTGAATGTCCTTCTCCGACAGAGCAGGGAGATCAACAGAGGCTCCGGGCAGGTTAACACCCTTCTTGCTGCCCAGCATACCGCCGTTCTCAATCTCACACACCAGGTAGTTGTTGCCTTAAGAAATACACCATTTAAAATTTAAATTACACAGTTTACCAAAAAAAAAAAAAAAAAAGATGAATGGCACAAACTGGTGCTTACCGATTTCTTTGACTTTAAGAGAAATCAGACCGTCATCAACGTACACGTGGCTTCCAGTCTGCACAACCTTGGTGATGTTCTTGTAGTCGAGCCACAGAACTTTTTCATCACATTTCTCCATGTACTGGTCATCGAGTGTGAGCTTGATGGTTTCACCCTTCTTCAACTCGACCTCAGCAGTGCCACTCTAAACATGAGTGTCAACTGTCAGGCCAGAAATCCTTGAAACGTTTAATTGTGCACTAAATTTAAAAATAATTTGACTAAAACTCACTCCCTTGATAAGTCCAGTCCTGATTTCTGGTCCCTTGGTGTCCAGAGCAATGGCCACTGGTCTGTAGTCAACAGATCCTGGACCAAAACTCTCAGTTGCCTCACGAACATTCTTGATGGTCTCAGCATGGTACTATACGATGTGGGGGAACATTGAAAAACGTAAATTCAGTTCTTCAAAATTTCTTATAACAATAAAAACCTTATAGTGCTTTTTTTAACTGTCAAATTCAGAGGAACAAACTCACAGTCATGCAGGCATCACGCACACACTGCTTACGTAACTGTGGTCATTCTTGAATGACAACTGCCACAGAAGACATTTTCGGGCCATAACATTGTTCCCTTTCCGTGCACAGAAATAGCTGCACACACACACACACCCTATCACTGACCAGAAAAAACTGTAGCCTTGCAGGTGATTACAGTCGTGTACAGTGTTTGTCAAATTCCTGTAAAACGTTCTCACAGTTAGCTGGCTGTGAGTTCTGTGTGTCTAAATAAAGATTTTAACACAGTCTTTTTACTATAGAGAAACAAAGAAAGCTGTTCGACCCAGAAGGAAAGACATCATTCCCCTGTCTTCTACCCAAGAGACATGAAAGGACAACCTGAGAAAGTATATGGTGCATGAATGTGTGGGTGAAGCCTCTGAAAAGAACAAAATGGAGGGTTGTATTTGTTTTGTTGTTTTGTTCAAACATTAACAGTCATTCCCAAATACTGCTTACACCACCTTTAACAACACATCATTTCATAGACATCTATGGCTGCTGCACTGCCTGCACTGCCCGATCCAGCAATCTGACCATTACTGTTTAATTAATAATCAATGCCTCACTCTGGCCTCTCCATGTGTCCTCTGCTTGTCCTGTTGCTGCCAGTCTTACTCTCAGACAAGTCCTATTAATAGCTGCATTGACAACTGACACACCAATGAGACAGAGGTCAACTTTGTCTTTTACTTTTCATAACAAATCATGATTATTAACCAACTTTGGTTTTATGATTTAGTACAATGACTATCACTTATCTAACATTTTTATGTTGAAATGATATTTTTTGCCATTCATTCAGCACTTCACACCATGTGCAGACACCACTGAGTGTTGAATTACACCGAGGGGAAGAAAACTCAGGGCAGTTAACCTTTAAAGATCCAGATACCAGATGTGTGTTTATACTACACCTGATGGTGACAGTAAAAAAAGGTCACCATCAGCCACTCCAGTGACAGTGGAAAAAGGTGAAGAGGCATGACTTTTAAGTGTCTGGGGTCAGTAGTATAAGGTCTTGGCTGTAATACCGATGACTTCCCAAATCAAGCTACAGCTCAGAGCCAGCACTGAAGGGGCAAGTACTAGTTGATAGATCACATTACAGTTACCAGGCGACAGGAGTGAACTCACACTGCTGCTGCTGTAAAGGGTAAATCCTCACTGACTCATGTGCAGAGGACAAAGCTACTGCTGTGGTACAGTCCTGTCTGGGTTCAAACATGCAGGTTGCATTGTGGGACATGGCTGAAGACATGATGCCATGACAAAGTTAATGGTCAATTAACTCCTGATAGGGTTGAGAGATGAGACGTCCACCAATCTAGAGAGTGTAAGGGACGTTTTTGTAGTTGCAAACAGCAGGTCACAGATTTTACTCACTTCATGTGTGCCATGAGAAAAGTTCATTCTTGCAATGTTCATCCCAGCCTTGATCATTTCCTTGGACATCTCCACAGATCGAGTGGCAGGTCCTGCAAGAAAAGGCAAATTAATTCAAAGAGATGCACCGTGTTGGTAAGGTTGTGGGGATTTCTGAAACCTAGACACATAAGATAATAAATGGGAAATGTCAGACCAATTGTGCAGATGATGCCGGTGTTGCGAGACACAGCAGGTTCAGAGTCAATGTCCAGCAGACACATGTGTTCGATGAAGGTGTCTGCCATAGCAGCATGCATCTGCTGGGTGTGGATAATGGCAGAGCCTGCATCCTTTGCCTTAGACATGACTGGATATGTGTTTGTGGGGAAAAGTCCTGGGGAAACAAAGAGAACAATCATTGATTAACATGTAACGGTTCTGCCTGTGATATTTAGTTTCAGTAAAATACAAGATTCCTTATGGGTCACAGCAGGTAGGGCACAATCCAGGTCAGCACTCTCGTCATCTGTATTTTGTTGGTGTCACTTGTAAACCAAGAGGTGAAAATGAAAATATGATTACAGAGGAGGGTATGGAGACAAGTGCAGACACTATGACAGAAGATACAGTAAGAATCTGTTACTGATCTTAATGAAAAAGTAAAGACTTAAAATAAGGTCTAATATTTGCACTGGTGATTTTCAAATCTGTCGGTGAACGGTGGCTGTTTGGGTTGACCAGAGAGCCTCTGTAAAAGGCAACAACAGTCCATGGCTGCCTGACTGAGCTCACAGTTCACCCACATTCCAGCAGGAATAGTATGTATGTGCAGCTGTAGAAGAGGAGCCGGTTTTAACTGAAAATAACGCTTTAAGTGCATCTGGAACACAGATTAAGTCCAGGAAAGTATTTTAACGCAGTAGAAGGGTATATTTAAAAGTGGAAATGCCAAGATTCAGTACTGCTACAATGGCACAATGTACTTGCATTGCCTCTCTCTCTCTCTCTCCCTCTCCCTCTCTTTGTACCTGGTATTCTTTATGTTGTCGGGACCTAAATGTATTTATACTGTCAAATTATGGGGACTTGTCTTCCCCATAATGTAAAATACTACATTATAAGGTGAAGACATGCTTTAAAGTTAGGCTGACGTTAGGGTTAGGTTAAGGTTAGGATCAGGGCTAGGGTTAGGGTTAGGGCACTAGTAATTAGGGTTAAATGAAATTAATGTAAATAAATACAATGTCCTCTGAAGCCATGGAAACCAGTGTGTGTGTGTGCGTGAGAGAGAGAGAGAGTAATCACCTAAAATAAAATGACCAATAAAATGATAGATATAAAAATAGAATACAATTTTACAGTCATGTTGAAAGCCTAACATCAGGGTGTAAAAGATTTCTTAGACGAAGTAAAGCACTGATTCATTAACAAGCAGACATTCTTGGAATTTTTTATCCAAAATCACTTTTATAATCTAAATTTAAACTTCCGAGGAAATAAAAAATGTAAATACAAACATAAGTAGACAGTAATAGTTAGTTCTATTTACTGTCACTCACCTCCGGGATGAACTTTGCATGGACCAAAGCGCCACTGCCTCTTTTGACAGCGACACTATTTATACCCCTCACTGACCGGAACTACTTTTCTGTGTGACGGCGGCATACGATATAGGGTGCAACGGTTTAGACAAATTTTTAGATTTCTGCTGCGAGTAAGACATAGGGTATAACATTTAATACGAACGTTGTTTATTAATACAAATATTAAACTCAGTACCAGGTTGTTAGGTGCAAGGTTAGAAGTTGGACGAGTAATGAGGCGAGATATAGCGCAGGTACAGGTGCTGTTCGGTCTAAACACTCCGCGCGGCGTTGACACTAGAGCCCGGGTTCAATTTAAATTTACGACTTGCACTGCGACCTTTATGTTTATAAAAACATTTAAAAAGAAATAGAGGAAATATAACTGAACACTGTGACTGAGACGTCAGTGTTGCACTACTGTGACATTCCCTCTGTCTTCACATTATATGCCTCACTTATGTGAAAGGTGTGAAGGGCACTCGTCAACCCCACTGACATCCGGGAGGGAGATGACACTTTCATGTGCAAGACATGCCCCCCAAAGAACATCACGTATTATTAAGCTGGGCAGTGCTTCAGAAACAGGCACATGGCTGCAAGCAAAAGCAACAGCCCTTAAAATATAATCAGGAGTCTGTATCCTGTGCTCTTTATCATCATTATACCTGCAATATTTTATTTGTCCTTAAGAGAAAAAAAATTCAAGTAACTTTGCTGACTTTACACGGTAGTTATAGCCATACATGGAATGTATAGAGACAGAATGGTCGATGGTAACTGCACCTTCAAAGCTGTGTAGCAAAGTTAGAAATGAATCTAACAACAGTTAATCTCCATGTTTATGAGCCCTGAATATTCCTGGAAAGTGTGGATGCTACGATGAGTCAAGATGTAGAAACTTACTCCTCTCTGTCTCTCACCCTCCTCCTCCTGAACATGACAGCAGCATGTGTTTCATAAACACAAGATATTTGTATTACACATCGAAAAAAATGAACTTCACTTAAATTGCTTATATCTCTTGCTACTGTGTCTTTTTAAATTAATTAAATTTTTAAATAACCAACTGGTTATTGGCAAAGTATTTGAAAATTAAATCAGGACCATGCATGCATTTTGCAACTATGATGACAGTATGTATGACAAATCTACACTGTGCATGTGTATTGTGTACTCTATATGTTGATGCATATATTGACTACTATCAGCAAAACAAATTGCCCCTTGTGGATATTTAAGTCTACTCTCTCTCTATGTCCTTATTTTAAAAAGAGCTAGATTTTCCAAGATATGCAAAGCAAGGTTAACTAATCATTAGGTAATGTCTACCTAACAATAATCTAATCCTAATCAGCCTTTTTTGCATACTTTTTGATTATTCTACAATAACTGAAGGAATGGTCAGTTTTGGTGTGTACAGGCAGTAAGTATATCTTTCTCACACACACACTGACAGAGAGAGTGTAATTGTCCATTTTTGCTTACACTGTGCTGCAGTGTATTTATTTTCACACTGATAAAGGCATTATGTGTCATCACTTTCGGTCCCTCTGTATATTTGTTTGTTTTTGTTTTGTTTTTTCTATTTTTGAGCAGCTTGAAAAGGACAGGACACATTTGGACTGAGTTTTCTGCAGATGTACACTGTTTAATGTTTTGTTGCTGCTCCGGGTACAGATCTGGATTCAGGTTTGTTTGTTTGTTTTACAATTATTGACCTTGAGAGATAGGGAAGTATATTGTCGCTGTGGGGAAGAGAGCGGCCTTGATGGAGGTTTGCATTCTCTGTGTATGCTTTCTCTAGGTGCATTCTTGTCTTATGAATTCATAAAAAGGACCATCTATGACAAAAGTAACTCATGGCATTGTAAGATTAATCCATGTTATTTCCTTGTTACAACAAAAGATCCAGAATGCTTTTTTTTTTGTACATGTATAGTGTGTCTGTTGAAAAAACACATCCTATATACATCCAGTATGTAACGCTCTGCATGTTTTCCAATTTGCAGTCTTGTGTATTTTTAATTTATTTTAAATTTGGTTTTCTAGAAATCTGATGTTTGCTGGCCTGACAAACTGTACGAGTTTAAAGTGAGAAATATAAATATAAAATATAATCCAGTGTCCCTTTGTGACACGGACTGTGTTCTACCGTTCTGTATTTGCTCTGTATTTGACCATTTCATATTCTCAGATGTTTATAGAAAAAAGGTGCAGTACCACTATAAATGCTCAGGGCCATGTCATGTCTGTAAGTGGATTACTCTGGAAAAGCACTTGTTGAGAGATGACGTGCACAGATGTATGGTCTAATCTGGCCAGACTCCAGAGCAGCAGACGGTTTCTAACAAGGCTAACTGCTGATTAAGGCCAGGCTGTGTCTGCAGGTCACAGCAAACGCTCAAGATCACCACAATCACCACGCATTAATTCTTCTTCTCATCAGACTCCAAACTGATTCATGACCCTCACTTTTCAGGAGGCCAGGATCATACAGCATGTTACCTTATGTTTTCCCGTACTCCATCTTATGTACTATACAGTATATATACATTGAAATAGATGTTATTTTAAGCAGACAAACAGAACAAAGGCTCTTTGAGTGTGCAGTAAAAGCTCTGGAGCTGCAGGTCCTCAGCCTACCAGACTTCTCAGCCAATCAGGCTGTCATCATCTGCAGCCAATCACAGGGCACTTAAGTCCAAGACTGAACATGTGGGATGTCCTGCTGTTCAAAACCAGAGGGGGAGAGGACAGGACAGGCAGCCAACCTGTCAGACTGAAATATGCATTTGTTTTGGTAGTTTCAAGATCACATTCTGAATATATTTAAGATATTTGCATCTTTTTTTTTTTTTTTTTTTTGTAAATTTTCTCAAGAGGAATGTGTGCATATTTTACCATTAAGCAAAGGTACTAACTTCATTTTACTTCATGTTTTTCTGTCCTTTGTAGAGACGATGAACTAATTACGTTCCGTTTGCTGTCCCAGTTTTTCAGTTTAATTGTGTTCAACACAGTGTGAACATGCTGTTGACTGTTGCTGAACAGTGATAAACAGAATACATGGTGAGTTTATGGAACAATGCATTTTCGTTGTTATTAATCCATTAATTTATTGAAACAAATTCTGCCTATAATGGTTTTGATGATCAATAGTGAGTAGTTTTGAAAAAGTTTGGGTTCACAAAAAAGACTAATTAGCCACATATATAAGACAACCTTTTAATTGGCAACTTTTTCCCATGATGAACTCGACAGGAGACTCAGCAACAACAGTGCACGGACAGGCAAACTGATGAGGACAGTGACACAGAGGACATATTGTGTGGAATTCAAGTAAAGATTTGTTTCATTTTCCTCTACAATGTTGGTCTAAAGCCTTCATTTCACAACAAAATGATGTTTAGTTTGTCTGTTGTTGGGCTTTTGGTGGTGTTGGTCCCAAATACAGAAGAGCTGATGTGACTCTTAACATAAATAGGGTTCAAGTGGGGTGATGAAACATAACAATTCATACAACTTGGTGATTGAACACTTACATAAAATTAATGCACAATATTGATAGTTTGTGTTTTAACCTTATCATAAATCATAAGAAACATCTTGTCATGAAGGTGATAAAAGGTTCTTCTCAGTTGTTGCTGAATAAATCTGTGTGTGATTTAATCCTTCATCCCACTGTGGTACAGAGCTGTTTGGACCATAACGTGAGTGTATTATTGTTTGTTTCATCAGGAGAGCTGTGACACTGAGCTGTGTCACCACCCTCAGCTGGAAACAGATGTCGAGGCAGTCAGGACTTTGTATTCAGACTCTGCGATCTCTGTCAGGTGAGATTCTGAGCATCTTTTCTAATTCATGCCCGCATTTTTATTTTATTGTTACATTTTCTTCTTACTTTTCTTATTTTAGGGTGTATGGGTCAATTGATGATGTGGATGTTGACTTAAACATCAACACCAACTTCCTGGGTGTAAGTTAAATTTAATTTTACAGTCAAAAAGTTGACGTATAGCCATAAATGAAGTTGGTTTGTTGAATATACAGTATGTATTACACACCTTGTTGTTTCTTCGAAAAGTCAAAAACTACGCATAAAGTACAGCTGAGTGTTTGTCCCTTTGCCAATTTTATCCACATCAGCCACTTCATCACCGAGTGTCTGTTCAGTGTGGATTTTTGTCTACATTTTAAGGTTAACTTTCACCGAAACTGTTAATTCTGCTGCATGGAATCACCTTTCAGGCATGTCCAAATACTTGAGGTGTAATTGAGATTAGGAATAGTTTCTGATGTGTGGTCAGTGTCACTGGGCCTCATTCATCCACAACTTCTTTCTTTTCACTTAAATTTGTTCTTCTGAAAAATCCCCCCCCAAAAAAATCTAATTCACAATGTGTTCTTTAACTGAAACAAAGACTATAAAGTTTTGTGGAAAAAATCTAAATAATAATTTAATTATGAAATAATATATTAGTATTGAATCAATATCTTAAGGTAACTTCAATCCTAAAATTTTATCACAACAAATATCAGCAAGTTAAATACTCTATATGGATTCAAGTATTATCTTGCTTCAGTCTTACTGCTATCGTGACACCTAGGTCTGATTATACGGTAACACTGTGCGTGTGTGTGTCCACAGGAGGAGGTGGCCAAAGCCTGGAGGATTAAGTCATCAGAGCCCATTGTTATCCGTCTGCACTTTTCTCTCTCCCAGTATCTGGACGGCCCCGGTGAGCATCAACACTGGTGCAGAATTAAAAGTGTAAATGTCTAAATCAGTGTTACAGATAATCAAATAATGTTCCACCCTACAGCGCCTTCCGTTGAAGTCTTCCAGCCATCAAACTCACATCATTTCAGAATTGGGAAACAGCTGCAGAGGTGAGTGTTTCATGGCAGTGATGAACCTACTCAGCATAACATTTCCTTCAGCGAGCAAAACAAACACTTGTTTCTCTTTCTGTTCCCAAGCATTCTCACGGTCTTCATATCTAAGGAGTGGAAACACCTGTCAAACGAGAACATCGCGGTCCAACAGAAGAGCAGACACAGCTGGTTACAACCAAGAGGGACTGTGAAGAAATTTGGTGCGAGGCTGTTCACGTCTCCCTGTTCAATGAACAGCTCCAATCAGCTCCAGGAGGCAACAATGAGAGGAAAGATCATTTTACCAGCAATGAAACTGAATCGTTTCACATATTACATGAACTCTGACACTATCAAGAATCCCACAGGAGAGCTCTTCACCTACATGCCTAGTCGAAAGGTTAGCACTCCTTCCTTTTAATAAAACTCATAATAACTATGTACTCTCCAGCTCCTTCTTATGTTCTCAAAGTATGATAAAGGTTTGTGTGTGTCTTCTTCCACAGAAGATGATGGTGTCAGCTATCAGATCATCATCACAGTTTAGCACCAAACAGCTGATGGAGCTGCTTTTCTCCTCCCAGACCTCTGTGCACTGTAAGAGCACCCCGTCTCTACAGCATGGTTTCTTAGTACAGGTAAAAGTAGCTTGTTACAACAACAACAAAAAAGAAAGGTTTAATAGTAATTTTAACAAGTTTTAATGTCAACTTGCTGTTACTGTAAAATCTCTGCATCCGGCAAACAGTTATGAATGTACTTAGAAACACAGTGGTATTCCGTAAGTGAAAGTACAACTAGAATTTATTTGATTTAAATTGATCATTTAGATGGGCCACACAGTGGAGTGAGAACATGCAAACATGCAGATGTTGGGACACTCTAAACTGCCCATAGGTGAGAGTGTGTGAGTGAATGGTTGTTTGTCTCTGTATGTTTGCCCTGTGACCGTCTGGTGACCTGTCCAGGGTGTGACCACGCCTTTCGCCCTATGTCAGCTGGGATTGGCACCAGCAGCCCCGCGACCCTCATGTGGAGGATGAAGGTCAATGGTCAATGATGAATGTATTATAATTTAGAAAATGTCAAAATGTCAGCAAAATTCATGATTTGTCACAGAATGTGCAGAAACATATATGAATAATTGCTGAATAGCTGGTCACTATTTTATTAAATAACACAGAATCATTGCTCAAGATGATATCCTCATTGTTAACTGTATTTAGTGCAACTTGTTGATAATTGATTATGATTATGACCTTGTTCTCACTGTCCTCATTGCAGTTTTGTGAAACAGGAAGTTGGGGGGAATGAAGAAACAAACTCTGCAGACTGACAGGGAGAGTGTTTTTTTATCATTTGCTTTTCATTGCTGCACACAGATAATGAGGTATGCTGAGCAGAGAATGTCAACCCTCAATGAATACTGCGTAGTCTGCGATGAATGCCATGTGTTTCAGAATGGCCCTATGTTAAAGGTACTTTTCCTCTTTAGAAAAAGTGAAACTTAAAATACCAGTGACTGTAAATAAATTTTTATTTTTTCTTTGTTTTTTTTTAGCCTGCAATTTGCACAAGGGAGCTATGTGTGTTTTCCTTTTATACATTGGGTGTTATGTCTGGAGCTACAGAGGAGGTTGCAACTGGTGCAGAGGTTGGTGACAAATAAAGGCACCACTTCATATCATACATGGTTGTTCATAGACAGATTTATTTATTCAAGTAATCTGTGCTCTGTAGGTGATTGACCTGTTGGTCGCTATGTGCAGAGCTGCTCTTCAGTCCGCACGCAAGAGCATTATATTTGAGCCATACCCTTCTGTTGTTGATCCATACAACCCCAAGGCTCTGGCCTTTAGTCCAAAGGTATGAACTGAAGGAGTCTAGATTAGAACTGACTGGATTTGAAATAAACTGAACAGCATATCTCATACTGAAAGATTCTTCTTTATTGTTGCAGAGGAAAAGCTATGACAGACTGGAAAAAGCACTTGACAATGTCCTGTTAATCAGGAGAATGGCACAGGTGAAAGACCCTAAAATAAATTCTGTTCATGTATCGCCATGAACACAATTTACATTCAGTTCTCCTCGACTGAGAAAAACCTGGGTGTTGCTGAATGTCCTCCTGATGTCAACTCTCTTCCAGGGTCCACATTCTGAAATAAGGAAACAGATGGATGAGTTAGATCCTCTGGCTTATCCCTTACTACAGTGGTGAGTGGTACAATCAAAACTAGCATCTCACTCATATCGTTATCAGCATGTGTTTCTTAGATTCATACTCAATATGTTTGTTTGTATGTTTGACAACAGGATTTTAGCAAGCAACAGATCACACGTTGTCAAGCTTCCACTGCACAGGGTACGATAGAGCAGTTCACACTTGAAGATGATCACACTTGAAGTTCACACTTGAAGATGATTGTCAGCAGTTTTACAGCAGTAGAAGTTAATGATTAGCTGCCATATATTAGATCATACACATTGTTTCACTCTCTCCACCCTTTTCATCCTTTTATGTGCAATAGCAACTGAAGTTCATGCACACGCCCCATCAGTTTCTTTTGATCAGCAGCCCTCCATGCAAAGAGGCTCGATTCCAAACTGCCAGAAAGGTTTATGGCAGCACTTTTGCTTTCCAGTGAGTAAAATAAGATCTGCAGCACAAAATATGTACAAACAGTGCTTATATACTTATTGCTTAGTGTGCTCAGCCCTTATTCTTCCATCTTTCAGTGGTTCCCACATTGAAAACTGGCACTCTATTTTAAGAAATGGACTGGTTAATGCCTCATACACAAAACTACAGGTTGAGTATAAAACATACCAAGTCGTTTAATTCCACAGTGGAGATAGCATGTTCTTTTGGACCTTTAAATTGTCACTGACTCTAAGCTGATGTTAACTGATTTCTATTTAAGCTTCATGGAGCAGCCTATGGGAAAGGCATCTATTTGAGTCCAATCTCAAGCATATCTTTTGGCTATTCTGGTAGGGATACTCTCTTTACATTGTCCCCAATAGTATGTGTATAAAACAACCTACAATATGAGATCTTTATGCAGAATTCCACTGATTTAATTATATTCCTCATCTTTGTGTAGAGATGGGTAAAGGCCAGCACCAAATAACAACCAGAGATGATCTCTTAAAGAAATACAACAGAATAAACACTATCAGACAGGTATGCTACAAAATTATTGACATTCATCCAAGCTCTGCTCTGATCCACTTTGCACAAGGACACCTTCTCATTTTTGTATCTCATCCTGTATTCTTGATATGTTTTAGGAGCAGCCAGGGCAAGCAAGGTTTCTCCAGAGCAAGAACCTAAACTGCATAGCACTCTGTGAAGGTAAATATAACAGTGCAACAAAGTGTCTTGATTTGGTATTATATGGTGTGATTTCTTTTCTTTTTTTGCAAAAATGTGTTTTTATGTCTTGACAGTCATAACATCAAAGGCCCTTCAAAAACATGGGAACATCTGGGTGTGTCCAATATCTGACAATGTGTGCACACGCTTTCTTTTTGTGTGAGTAAGATATAAAGCAGCAGAAACATAAATGTCTGAAAACCCTTTCTGCACCTTAGCATCATCTTTTTTTCAGGCTTCATTCCAGATTCTCTTTGTCTTTCCTAGGTATGAAGACGGTCAGGTGGGAGATGTCCACGTCAACACTCAGGAAGTCCACATCCACAGGGAAATTTTACAAGTAATTGCTTCAACGTCGTGCTGAGAAAACAAATACACGCTCACTGTACACACTGTACTCATACATTTCATCGTGATGTAGAGTTCATATAAAAGACAGAGGTCACAGACCAACTGTTGGTCTCATTGAGTGCATGTTTATAACCTAATTTTTGTCCTCTATTTTTTTTTTTTTTTTTTTACAGATTAAATGTACCTTTTTTCATATTAATGTTATTGGCAAATGTACTTGTTATTTGTGTAATACATGTGACTCACCACAAGATGGGGGTGTGACCAACTAATAGAGCCAATAAAACCCCATAACTGTTAGGTAATAATTATACATTAGTAGTATAAAGAGACAATGTTAACATTGGATAATACTATATAAAAATATCTGAAACATGCATTGACCTGATTAAAACTAGGCATTTTTTTATATATTAAAAAAGCTCACAAAATCATATAATACAAGGACTGCAGAAAAATAATCTAATTGCTTTTATATTGAATATTCACCAGTGAACATTTGAATGAAAATTAATAGGCATTATGGGCCGGAGGAGTAATCCCTTTGTGTGCCAGCTGCAGTTCACTCTGAATGAGAGACAAAGAGTTTGTCCTGAGCATCCTCAGGGGCAGAAATGCACCATTATAACAGTATAGTGGTTCCACATGGGCCCCACAGCTGCATCCCGATTTCCTCCTGCTCCTCTTATGAGAATAACAATGGAAACACCTAGCATCTGGACAGAGATCAAGTCAATCATCCCTCATTGGAAGGATAAAGGGCTAGACAAAGAAAAAAATTAATCTCTTTAAATCTTCATGTCAAGCAGATCGCAATGTAAATATTCACAGAAGAAAAAAAATTAAGAATATGGTCAAAATAGGAAAACAGTGACCAATTAATTTTAAACAAAACAATGCTTTTATTATATTTGTCCATATAAGTAAAGCAACCATACAGGCGATTAAACCTGTAAGAGATTAACAAAAACCTTCTTCTCCAAAACCAACAAACCAAAAAATATTAAATGTTGCATGTGTCTTTAAGAGCACTATGTCCCATTTTACATAGTGCTAGGACATCTTCTCTTTCACATCAGTGGTATTAAAAGAAAAAGTTCCATATTTATTATGCTGGCAGTCATCTTAGTATAGTCTAGAGACAAAAAGCAAATCCAGCACAGATCAACATAAGACACAAGTTTGGATTACAGACTACTCAGTTTTTAGTCTTTTGTATAAAACTACCTCAGATCACCAAGGCTGCAGGTTGAGACACTTCATATCCACCACTGTTATTTTGTTGGACTGGTCAGATGAAGAGTTCAAGTGAAGCATGCATCGCCGCAATGGAGCCACAGTCAGCTTCACTCAGTCACTCCCTGTACTCTTCAACTGTGTCTACAAAACACTTCAGGAGAATCAACCAAACAGAAGACATGAGTTCTTATCCAATCCAAGGCCTAGAAGCAGATATTCTACATATGTAAGTAAAAGAAGAAAGAAAGATCTGCAATTTACTGAGATTTCTAACAGCTTGCATGCAAGGGGAG
Organism: Brachirus orientalis; assembly: GCA_016785285.1. Lineage (NCBI taxonomy): Eukaryota > Metazoa > Chordata > Actinopteri > Pleuronectiformes > Soleidae > Brachirus > Brachirus orientalis. The sequence goes on along the minus strand of JAFBJR010000214.1, from coordinate 1,389,472 downwards.
AGAAGAGATGATGAGGCAAATGGTTCTCACTGGCTCGGGTAACAGCATCGCCAAGACTATTACCTGTGTAGAGATCCTAAAATGTAAAGTGGAGGGGCTGCACCAGGTCTCCAAACTCTACAACAAAACAGCGACAGAGGTTTGGGAGAGTCCACAACAGGGAGCAGCAGGTACCACAACCACACAGAGGACAGTCCCTACCTTATCCTTCTCTGCAATGCATGGTCCCTGCTTCCCCAACCAAAGCCTAACAGCATATAATGAAATATAAGAAAGAATTTATTTGTGAGGTGATCAGAGGATTACTTCATTGTACCTTTTAGGAGCTTCAGATTTGTGCAGGTTACACATTTATCATAAATAAAATGTGGGTAAAGTCTTCTGGTTTGCCAAACAAAGGAACCCTAAAGGAAACAATGTATTGATGAGAGTCAGTTAGTTGCAAAAAGAGCTCATTTTGAATGGAATACTTTTTTCCTTCTAATTTGATTTACATCAATTTACATTTTATTGTGTTATGGTCTCAATTGCCATGTTTAGGTCTTCATCAATAGAACATGATTTTGTCAGTTTTGTAAATTAGGTTCCCATCTTGAGTAGCACATCTGAGTGGACAGCAGTGTGTTTGGCAGTTGGTATTGTCCAAAAGGTGCCTGCTTTGTTGAAAGTGACAGATGCGAATTTGTGTTTGCAAAACCTCAATATGGTGGTGGTCAAATTACAAATGTCAAGGCTTCACAACAGAAGTTCACATTGTGATGGCTGATGTCACTTGGTCACACCTGCTGCAATGGAAAAGATAACATTATTTTAATCACTTTTGTCACTCATGTTTATGAGGTTTGTCACAGATATCTGCCATTCAGTGGCAGATTGTAGATATCTCTTATTTCAGTTTCAGATATCTACGTCATTATGAGTAGTCATAATTCAAGTCATCCTTAATTATCCTCAATCAAAGATATATATATTGTCCTTTTCAGATATCTTGAAGATATCTGAAAAGTTTCAGATACTCATAATGACATTGTAGATAGGTGAACCTGGAATTATATTTATAATAACAAATTAAATAAAAAAAACTGAACTGCAGATATCTGTAACTGTAGTTTTGACTAGTAAGAATGACGTCACAAATATTTGTAATTGTAACTCCAGATAGCCAAACTGTTAAAAAAGTTTGCCGTGTGTTTGTCTTGTTTGTCCATGTCGTGTTCCGTACCGAGCAATCCAAGACGGCAGACCGACTCGCGCACGCGCAGCGTACTTCCGGCGCAAATGTGTAGCGAGTCAAGTCGAGTGAGTGTCAAGTGAAGGTACCAGTTAAACATCATGTTCAGAGCCGCTGTCCGACTTTCCGTCTCCGGTGTTCGGAGTTTAACTCGCATGCAGCCAGGCTGCCAAGGTAATTTCTTACGCTGCTTCCTTATCTGAATGTTGTTTTCTAATGTGGTAACGCCTGAAACGTTTAGCGGAAATTAAACGCGGCTGTAGCCACATAGCTACCGGTACTAGCTTAGCCGTTGCTACTGTATTGTTAATCATACGCCAAATTGTCAGTATATTAATGTTGCAGTCAAACTGTGTTAACTGTAATTTAACACACTCATTAGTCGCACAGTGGGACTGTGGATGCTTTTAAACCGTTCCGGTGTTCAGTGTCACGGTGTCCATGTCCTTGTCATGACCCGGCGTATGGCTCTGACTCGGGCCCTGTGGTTGCGCTGCTAACGTTGCTAACTAGGTTAAGTGACTGTATCTGTGTTTTTACCAGTCAGCTAATGAATGAGTTGATGTTATTGACAACGAAGTGACGCCGACAGTAACAATCTGTAATCAACCCTTATTTTTAGTGATATTTATAGAAAAATTCCAACCTAATTGTATCTACTTAGTCACTTCTACTCGGATGCTGTTACGAGTCGACTCATTAGAAATTAGGGTCTGCAACGTGTATTTTCATACACTATATTAGCCATCATTAAAACAGATTTCTTTTTGTCACCGTGTTATTAGCTTGGTTGGTTTGTAGGTCATTTAAGGACGTTGGCAAAAATCCAACTGCATTCATGAGTAGAAAGCATTTGTCCTTTCCCCACTTCACCCAGTGTGGCTACGTGCGACACTGCCGTGTTTGCCCATCTTAACAGCCTGACATCAGTTGAACCTCCTTTTCTATATATCGATTAACTGCTTAACTAACACTGTTTCTATTATGCAGCGCCCTTTGCCTCAAGATGGTACTCGCATGGGAAGCAAGAGACTGACGAGGAGTTTGATGCCCGCTGGGTCACCTATTTCAGCAAGCAGGACATTGATGCATGGGAGCTGAGAAAAGGTACAATTATGGAGATATAGTGACGTTGAACACTGAAGTAATGAGCTCTCTGAAATATTGAAATGAGACTGATTACATACTGTGGAAAAGTTTTTTTTATACAGCTAACAGTAATCTCATATTTTTTTTATTAACACATCACCAGAAATGTTCATCCAAATATGTACTTTTGAGTTATGCTCTCAAATGGACAGGTTATATATAATGTCAAAAAAATTGTTTTATTAATTTGGTGGAGGTGTGTTACTGTAATCATTGTCTCACTGGCACCTGAAGCATGTCATTTTTCAATGTGGGGTTGTTCTGACTCTGAACACTGCTTTTAAAAAGAAGAAGCACAAAGGAAGATATTTTTTATGGAGTTATAAGACCATAGACTTTAAGAAATGACTAAGTGGCCAGTCTTTGTAGTTAAACAATGACTTCCTGCTTATAAGCAGGAAGTTTTTGAGTAGTTTTTTTGTTTGAGTTTTCCCTCACTCGGTGTTAGGGTCTAAGGATAGAGGGTGTAACTTGTACTGACTGTAAAACCCTTCCAGGCAAATTGTGTTGGGTTGGATATTGGGCTATATAAATAAAATTGGCTTGAATTGACTTGACTAGTTCTGCAATTGGACTTGAGTCATTGTCTGAACTGATTTCTATATTGGGACATTATGAAAAAAATGATTCCACATTTATTCAAGCAAACCATGTGAAATAACTAAAAGTAGAAATTATTTGTTTCATTGCAGAGAGAACTTTCTTACTCACTGTGACTGTGTTTTGCAGCTTCCAACCCAGTGGGTTAAAACAGTTTTTTTAAATATATATAATATCAATAATTTTGGTTAATTCTTAACTAAATTCAGACATAATCCTTACTGTGGAGTTACTGGGATATCTTTAACTGTAAATTTTTAAATTTTGATCAGTACCACTGCTAAACTATTGGGGGGCATATAGCTTTTGTGTGTTTAATTCATGTATTAGCTTAGTATTTACTGCTTTTGATCATCATTGCTGCATGTTCCCTCTCTGTCTCTCTTTTTCTCCCCCCGTTGAGGCTGAGAAGACGTGATGTTTATGAATACCAATGTTTATGAATATAATAATTAAAAACATTGTCTGGCAATGTCAAACCATCCAAGATATTCACCAACACCAACATTGAACTCTTGTGTGTTGCCATTTATTTGGTGGAGCAGCCTGAACCTGTGTCGTGCCCATGATGCCATGGTGTAGATTCTTAATTGCTGTTGGAAATGTCAAATCCTCAGAGGTTGAAACCAGTGCTTGAAAATAGTCAATTTCCTTGAAGGCGTGTAGGCACAGGCCAGGCATTTGGCTTTTGTAGGCCAAATCTGGCCCTTTGGCAGCCTTTTGGGGACCAGGGCTATACAGCATAAATTGTGGGTTCTGTGTGTTTTGCTTGTTTTTGGTTTTGTCATAGGATAAATCATGCAAAGTAAATGTCTTGCTTCTCCAAATTCTTCATTTCAGGGATGAACACATTGATTGGGTATGATCTGGTACCTGAGCCAAAGATTCTTGAGGCAGCACTGAGAGCCTGTCGGAGGCTGGATGACTTGGCCAGTGCTGTCCGAATTTTGGAAGCAGTGAAGGTGAGAGAAAAGGTTCTGGTCTTCTGAATAATTCTGGGAATATTGCCAACCAGCCTTTCTGAGTTTGGTTGTCATAGGTTAATTAGTAATATGATTTAACATTGGTTATTTCCTCAGCACAAGGCAGGACCTCATAAAGATATCTACCCATACCTGATCCAGGAGCTGCAGCCAGTTTTAAAAGAGCTTGGCATCTCCACACCTGAAGAACTTGGCATTGACAAAGTGTAAACAAAAAGGTAACCTAATTCTTCAGTTAGACATGTTTTTTTCCTCTTCAGTATTGACTGTAATGCGGAAATTAAACAGAAATTGTTTTGTTTCTTTCTTTAGATATCTAATGATGGCAATCCCCAGGACACATAACCCATATACTTAAATGTTTGCCTCATAATACATGTGATATTTAATTGGCCTTTATTTTGTTCTTTTGCTTGTAAAATATTGATGAGCCTAATAAAGGAACATGTATCTTTATTGAGTGTCACAAGTATTTTCTGGATATTTGAGAGAGTAGATATTGAAGCAGCACTTCTTTACAAGTTGTTAAAACAGAGCAGAGCATCATTTTAACATTGCTGCATGTTGTTTCAGTGTGCGCAGGCACATTCATGTGAGTCACATTTTTACCTCCAGGGAGCAGCATTTTCACATGAATGTAAAAATCATTCTACTGTAATCTGTCTTTGTTCAACCATGCTTTTATTTCAGGGATAATTTACATGCTGATTACATAAATCTGTCCAAATGGTGTAATGTTTCACTAACATTAAAAAGATATTTTCAAAGACCAGAATAAGTCCAGTTCTTGTCTTCAAAATAACCTCATAAGTAGTGCCATATGTCTATAAAGTCTATATAATTTAGTATTTTAATAATGCAGATGTATTTGTATATTCTGTACTGTAAATGACTGGTTTTATTCTGCCTGAGTCACAGTGTAAAACTGAAGCATCTACTATAATTCATGTCCATAGAGACAAAAAAATCCTGAATACCTGAAATAGTTTGGGCACCTAATAAATTGACTACATGGGTTGATTTTTTTCACTGATCAGCAAGAACAAAACAAATGGCAGATTTTGATTTTATGTCTACTTTTGTACATGAACAGTAAGGTGGTGCTACAGGGTTGATAAAAAGAAAAACATTTGGAATTTCCTGATTTTCTGCATGAATTTTCATTAAATGCGATCTGAGCATCTAAGTTTCAAGTATTAACAAAGACGTGTTGTAGTTAGGAAACACTACATGGAAACAACTTTTTTTTAATAAACACATTTAGTATTTATGGCATTTACTGCAATCCAGCTTTGCAAAACATTGCAGGAGCACAGTATAATTAAATTTAATGACATTTTGAATTAGGAATGCACTCGCACCCCTTGTTACACTGTGTTCATGCACATATACTTCCAAACATAATTTTCCCATGTTTTAAATTTTAAAAAAGAAACTGGTGGAGACAATAAAAGATTCCTAAAAACATGGACATTGAGTGTCCACTGAGAAAAGTGTATGAGTGAGAGATCGAGTGAGCATTAGCTAACCTTGGCTGACATTCTTGGATTTGCTGCAGTCATTAAGTATCCACACTCAGATCCAGCTCTAGGCATAGGGCGCCATCTATTGGAGGGGTGCCAGGTGACCACAGAGAAGAAGAGACATACTGTATGTATTATGTGAATTAAAATCTGTCTATGGATGCCTTACTTCTCTTAACATATGATCATACCTAACAATATAATGTTAAGACAGAAAAAAGACTGTGTAGATGTTCTGACATGTCAAATGTAAATGACCTGTAATGTGACAATGTATATTTTGCCATTTTCTATACTGATTGCATATACTACAGTTTACAATTATATGCAGAGTATTTTTTCTCTTTTGCAAACTTTGCTTGCAGTGTCCATGCCTCTACTGTAAACTTCACTGTTTATTACCGTATATATAGTGTTTTATCACTTGTTAATGTGTTAGTCTCATCAGGACTGTCTGACTTTCTGATAAACATTTCAGCTTTTCATATTTAATGTTTGTCTGAGGCGTTGCTTAAACATTTGTTCACAGGAAAAAACTGGTGTGTGTTGCGTAACGGTTGACAGAGGAGATGGAAAGGGGGATATCAAATTCCAATGTCACTTAGGCCACCAAAGTGCATAAGGCCACTCCTGTCCACACTGGCATGCCTGTTGTCAAATTCCTCTCTGCTTTCAGTTGTCTATATTTTAATGCATCTCCACTGCAGATCCTCATTTTTCACCCCCCACCTCTGGACAAGATGTTTTTGAGATGAGTAGTGAGGCTTTTTATGGACCGTCGGTTTGCTCTGCTGTGGCGCCCCATGTGGTGAACAAACATCACTTGCCACCCTCAAATGTAAACATATTTGGTGGAAAATGGCTTCCGAAGTGTTGTCAGGGAAGACAGAATTTTACATTAACATGTTCCCTTCATCTCTGAAGACACGTCATGACCATTTCAGCTACGAATATAATACATTTCTTACATCTTACAAACTTTGTAAGTATGAGCAGAACTGTCGACTAACATATTGCCGTGCGTATTTCAGCAGCGGTGGCCTGAAGATGGAGAGGTCGCAGATCCGTTTACAGTGTGGGCGAAGAAGCTCCAGGCCAAACAAAAATTGCGTAGTGATATTTTTAACAGAGGTCGTATTACCTCGGCAACCACACACGTGTAAGAATAATGGCAGCGGCTTCAGCCTCGGGGTGGGATTTCTTGGTGAAGTGGGCGGCTACAGCTCCACGCAGGTCCTCTCCACGAGCTTTACGCATGGGGCGGGCCTTTCATTCATCCAGGTTGGGGGTGTAGGCCACCCAGTCAAAGACAATCAGAGATGTTTGAGTTTCCATGCGCAGTGACCAGGGAGGTAAAGCACACAGCAGACCACCCCTCCTCCTCCTCCTCCTCCACCCAAACCACACCGGGAGGATTTTCTTTTTCTAAATATCAAATCTGATCAGAAGAGTCTTTCTGTTTGAGGGGGGAAAAAATCGTTATGAGATTAGACTTGTCTCTGCCGGAGGACAGAAGAAAAAACTAGATACGACCTGTTGTTGACGATGATGGATTACTCAAAGGCGCAAATGGTGAGTGTCGACGACTGTCGGTCCACGCTCCTGCTCGTGTTTGTTACTGTAACAAAGCAAATGGCGATTTATGTAGTCATTATTTAGGCAGCTTGTGCCTTTTCCTCGAAAAAAAAATTGTTTAGACAGAAAGTTTATGTTTGAGGCCATTTGTTTTTCAGTTATATTTGCCTTCACTTTGAAATGAAGTTGATTTTCCTTTACATAAACTCGTGACTAAGCTTGGTGTTCTGATTTGCTGCTGATTTGTCCTAAACCGAATCAGTGTATTTCCTATTCATTATTAAGCCTCCAAGCTGTTGTAATAATTTAATTTCCCCCATTAATATTTTAAGGCAGAGTGAGACTAAAGTTTATCATTTGTTTTTATTTCATTTACAGCCAAAGTAAATAGTTTTGTCTTGTTTAGACACATTGGTAAATGTTTTATTTTCCTCCTCTTGGCCTATGAAAATACTTGTTGAATGCAGTGTCTGTTTATCTATTACAAATATTTGCACAACATAAAAAATCCAAGACTTCTTATTAAATTATAGGCAGTGGGATAAAACTGTATGATTTGTATGTTTGGTCCATACAGTCTAGCTTCTCTGAGGAGGGCAGTTCTGCTGGCTTTCCTCAATCCAGTCCTGCTGGGGTGAAACTGGAGGAAATGATGGAGCATCTGCAGAGACAACAAGGAGCCAAACTGGAGATGAACCTGCAAGAGAAGCATCTGCAGGCTCAGCTGCTGTTTGCTCAGCGCGCTGCTGCCGCCAGAGCCTCTGGCTCTGCTCTGGACTCTGTGCTCTTTGGAAAAGCAGATGGACAGACTTATCATGCTCCCCAGCTTCTTAAAGGCCATTTCAGCAGAATGGATCCAGATGAAGATGAAGACACAGATGAGGATGAGCAGGAGATGGCTGACAATGATGAAGAGGAGGAGGAGGAGGAGGAGAACAGGCCTCATCAACAGGTGAAGAAGCTCAGACTACAGCCTGTTTCTGGTTTCCACTTCTCTCCTTATCCCACATCTCAATCAGCTACCACGAAGGAAACATCTGCATCTCCACCTCCAGCACTAAAACAGGAGCATGAGGAGAAGGACATCCTGTCTCCTGCTGGTCAACACGCCTTCACATCAGCCAATGGCCTTACTGACTGGGGCTATGACGACCCATTGAAACAGGTAAACTGTTTTTTATTTTTTTTTACCAAAATCAAAGAGTTGTATTGTGTTGTGTTTAAGAAAACTACCTTTCATTAATACATGCATGTACCCCGATTCATTCTTGGAAATGAATGTAAATGAATCAAGCTCCATGTCGGTGTAGCCAGAGCTTCATCTTGAGATCAGTTGCGTTTGAGACTTTCCTCTTTGGTTTGTGTGTGTTCTGCTTCGTAATAAGTGTTCACCTCCTCCTGCTGAGAGTCACACTGCCCACTTACTGCTGTTTTCTTGCACATGGAGGAAGGAGCGTGCCTCCCTGGCAAGTTGCCCAAACTTGATAGTGTTTCGGGTAATTACTGGCCAGGCCAGAGGTCTCTTGTTTTGACGTACTTCGCGTTGGGTCTCACACGTTCAAAAACACATTCGTTCATCCGCCAGGGTTAATTGGTGTTGGCTCTGGTCCAATCTAAACTGTTCCATGTAGAATTGTTTAGAACTGACAGAAATGGAGAAGAGGATTAGTGGAAATAGCCTGAAGCATGTATTTATGGCAAAGGTTTGCTTTGAGGGTGAACTATAGTCTAAAGAATTGCCATGGGGGGGGGGGGTAATTTTCCTTTGGATCAGCCTCATAAAAAAATCATTATCAACACAAGATCAGATGTCACTCGTTTTTTGCAGATATTTAACTCCTCAAAGAAAAGAGGGGCTCTCCTCATGGCTCTGTGTTACCATTTGTGAGGGCTGATCTGATTGGTTCTTCTCTGTGTACATTTCCCTTGAAAAGGCCCCACTTCAGTACAATGCATTATGATTAATGAGGCCTTTTGGTAGAGGGTCTGCCTTGCAGGGATGGTGCCTCACAGTATACCAGCAGGCAACTACTCATAAAGTTTACCCACAGTTATCTCAGTGCAGCAGAATGTGCTCCTGGTGTTTACCATTTCCTGTGCTCTACTTAAATACATTTTAGACTCCTACATTCTTGATTTCCGTACATTGGCTTTCATGACTGTTGAGTGTTAATGCTGGTTTTTTTTAACATTTGCCTTTGGTGAAACCAACAAGGCCAGAACAATCTACAGCTGCTGAGGTAGCTGTAGCTCAGTTGATAGCTTTGCATAATTTAGCTGTCGCTTGGCAACACTAAATGGCGGGTTAATTTAGCTGAAACTGATCAATACATTATATACAAATACTGTAGGGGGGGAGGGTGATTTTGTTTTCTGAGTGCAGCACACTGAATGTTGAATGCATTTCAGCAACGGTTTAACAAGCTCAAGTGTCGCTTGTACTGATTTACCAATTGAGTAAAATAGTTTCAGACTCAGATGCTACCTGGACTGTGATTCGTCGTCTGAAGAAATAGCAGGTGATACAGCCGGTGTGATCCTTTCTGTCAAGATCTATATGAACGTCTTAATGTGGTCAGATTGTCTGGATGGTGCTGGTATTTTAAAACCCTGTTTACCTACCTTTTGCCTCAGAGTTGGATTTAAAAAGAGATTTTTGATTGACCTCAACAAACTTTGTATCTGTAGCCTAAACCCAGACGATATATTAAATGTACTTTACTGGCCCTCTAGGGTTTTCTCGGGCCGAATTTCAAAATAAGGCTAATTTTCATTAGTGGACAATAAAGCTATCTTATTTGACATGTCCTGTTTGGAAATATAGTTAGTCTACTCTTAACACCAGATATTTGGTTAGTTAAAGGCAGCAGGTTAAAATAGGCGTGACCATTTCCATCTTCTCTACTTGTCTTACTCATTTCGTAACATCGACCTCCATTATTAATAGAGGGCATTGTGTGCCTTGCCCTGCTGTAAAGCTATTGTTCACCACTTGTGTGCAGTTTCACTGTAAAAGCCATTAAATGTAGGATGGGTGGAGACAAAGAGCCACTGCCCACTCTCTGTCTCTGCTCTCAGCACAGCGAGGGGTCAGATAAATGATCTTGACTTGTTTGAGTGAATAAAAGCCAGACAATTTGATTTGATTTAACACTTGGTCCCCCTGCTGCTGCACTCAACTTTGGTGAGGGATTTGTTTTCACTGATGCCCTTCTGCAACAGATAAATGGTATTAATGAAGCTCATTATAAGGAATCGTTTCTGGTTATTGTGAGTTTTTTTATTATTATTATTTTTTTCCTTTTTATGCCTGAGACACATTTTACAGAATTACATTTTTTTGCAGTAACACAGGGTAACTAACTTGTCATTTAAATAAAGCAATTAAATATATGAACCTAATAAAACTGGCATTTTTAAGGAAACAAAAGAAACCTTTTCCTGACCTACATACTAAATAGTATTAGGATTCCCATGGCTGAATGTGTGAAAGCTTTGTGAGCAATTAACTGAATGCTCTTTGTTAATAGATCCACAGTGGGTCTCACTGGCTCATCAATAAGGGGGGAAGGGTTTTATTTCCATTTGATGGTGAAAAGCCTGGGATGTTTATCTACCACCACATCAAGAGGCTTTCTGTTGTGAGTGTAGACGTCCTTTATTGGAAATAAATTTTAAACTGAAGCTTTTAGGTGGGTCAACAGCTCTGCCATCGCAGGCAGATTTGTGTGTAAATAGAAACGGTGGATACGTTACTGTTCAAGCAGTTTAACATCTTTTAAAAGACCCTGCATTTTGCCACAGTTGCTTGTTTGTATAGAGCAAAACAAAGCAGCTCACTACTGCCTTGGTGTGTGATCACATAGAATAAGAGGTGTGGTGAGCAACATGACTGTGTTCCCACCTTTCCCACCATGACAGCTCTCATTTGTACCAGTTCTGTTAACAACATGAGAGCAGAACAACAATGAGACGGCGCTTCCACCGCTACAAGTGCTTACACAGTATTTAACATGTAAACTTAACAAACATACAAATGTCTGGAAAAAAGGAGAGTAAAATGGGATAAAAGAGAACAGCGATAATATAACATCTAATCTTTTATTGGTTTTTAATCAACATCCGTTTTAAATCTGTTCCGCTGAACTACGGGGACACAGATGTTGGTGGACTTGAATTGTATGTGTGTCAGCGTTCACGGTTTGAATTTTGTTTTCAACACAAATATGAGGCGAGTTACCGCTGAACTCAGAGATAGCCGATTATTGGTCCCAGTGTTTGTTAAGCTAATGTTTGTTTTTATAGCACATTTTTGCAGCATACAAATTTAGGCTACAATAAAAAAAAAGGATCAGAATTAAATAAGCGTGTTTGGATTTGTGTTTTAAAGCTTAGATAAATAGATTTTTATCTCAGCCCCATGCTGGATCAATCTGCTGTGCCAAACATTCATTGAATGCAATCATGTATGTTAAGAACAACATTAAACATTGAATAGCAAAATTAAAAAAAATTACCTAGGAATGAGCCTCCATTATGATTAACCACAGGCATTACAATAGTAGCATTTGGTCTATTCAAAAAACAAAACTTCTTTGTGGTCTAAAACACAAACATATATTAAGATATAAAACATCAACAGTAATGTACTGTATATTTAAAACATGTATTCTATTTGCAAGTAGCTCCACAATAATCATAAAATAAATTATGATGATTGTTTGACTATAGATAGCCAGGATAGTTAAAAACCCATCAGCTACTAACCGTGATTGAAATGACAGACCATTCTAAAAAGGGTGTTTTCTTCCCATCAGGTTTGATTTTCATGCTTGCGTCATAACGCAGCTCTTGGTTCACGGAACAATAACTAACCCACATGTTCTTCCACGCAGTTGCACACACACTGCCCTTCACTCACATTTTTAACCTTTAACTGTCATCTCATGGGGGGAGGTGATGGAGGAGCAGCGTGTCACATTAAAGTAGCCACTGAGCGTGGGACCTTTCATCTTCTCTGTGCTCAGCTGTTTATTGTGGCTCTCTGTGAAGGCTCTCACGTTTATTGCCGGGGGGGGTTGGGGGAAGCAGGTTTGGACATGGAAACCATAAAGTATCTTGTATAAAGTAACAACATCTCAAACACACTACCCTCATTCATTTTTGCTTTTGGTTTGATCCACTGGACAATGCCAGTGTTTGCTGCCACACTATCCTAATTACATGTATTGTATAAAGCAGACCTGATACAATCTGAGCGACAGACTGCTGATTGATGTTTTTTCTCTCTCTGTGCATGTTTGTGTGGGTATGTATAATACATAATATAAAAATACAGAGAGGAAGTGCTGCCTGGACTGAGGAAAATGATGGAGCTAAAGTAAGAGGAGAACCATCCAGGGATTTTGCCAAGGTCAGAAGATTCGACAGGTGTACATTAAAAGAAGCTCTGAAATGATCATGGAGAAACTGTTCATTTTATTTTGTTTGTTCGTTTGATGTATTTACAGCTGTATGAACTGGATAATGACCCGCAGCGGAAGGAGTTTCTTGATGAGCTCTTTGTCTTTATGCAGAAAAGGGGTAAGACTACCAAACATCAAATAAACTAACAGCTGTTACACCGTTCTTTGGGAGCAGGGATTTGGAGTTAAACTGCCAATTAACACAGCATCACACTACAATACAAAACCATCAGCCTAAACCACTGATGTCCACTGATCTTTGGATGAGCTAAAGTGAGTTTTTTTGTAGAGTTGACTCATTTTTGTTTAGTATAAAATGTGAAAATTGAATAAAATTCAATGAGTCTGTAAAAATTAAAAGTAATGTTTAGTAAAGCATTAAATATTTTAGTTTATTGTTATTTCACTCTATTATTTATTATAAATTAGTTTTCACGTAACTGAAATCTGATCTCTATTTGAACTGGATTTTTTTAAGACACAATACTCCGGAAAACAGAGGGACTAGATGGGATGAGAAATTGTAATATTGGCAAGATAAATGGATGAACTGAAGATGTGGTGTTCAAATGCCCTCTGAATTTGATAAAAACTCATAATGTGCATTTCTAAACAAAAACGATGTTCAGTAAGATTGTTTCAATTACTATGATAGTTTTTATAAGTAATTTATATTTATATTGCTGATGTGTTTAAAACGCATGCTATTATAATAGGTTTCATCATCTACCAGTTTGCTTTTCTCATTTGGTTCACATATTTTCTAACCTAATAAGCAAACCCTTTCAAAACAAAATTACTGTGAATGCAGCTGAAATCTGTCAATAATCTACTTATGTGGGCAAAGGTCACATCATTGGCATATGTGCATATGTGTTCGTGGCATGCTAAAAACAGGGTAATCTTATTTGTGCAACTTCTCTTTAGCTTCCTTCATTAATTGGCTTTCCTCCAAACCAGCATTGGAAGGGTTAGCTGTCAATCCACTGACCGTCTGGCAGACAATGCCGACTTCGAAGTGACCCATCCTCCTCTTGCACTGAAATTAATGCAGTAACCCTGCTCCTGTTGGAATTAACCCTGCCCCCATCCATCTGAAATAAACTTAATTAGAGTGGTTAACGCTCGCAGATTATACTGTATATGCTAAGCCATATTTCCCAACATAAACCTCAGGTAGAATGTCATCCACTTCCTCTTTGTGCCTCTCACAGCAGTACAAGTCACTGACTGTCACTGTTATTTATATATTGCTTTACATTTGTTCAGGAACTCCTGTCAACCGTATCCCCATCATGGCAAAGCAGGTGCTGGACCTGTACAGACTTTACAAGCTTGTGACGGAGAAGGGAGGCCTGGTGGAGGTTATTAACAAGAAGATCTGGAGGGAAATCACCAAAGGTCTCCACCTCCCAACGTCGATCACCAGCGCTGCTTTCACCCTCCGCACTCAGTAGGTGGCTCTTAGATCTGTGACAGAACGGCTCATGATGTCGGTGGCACATAGTTAGAGAAATAAAAGGAGAGTCGGTACGAACAAGCTGACAATGGAACGACTGTCGTAATTGAATTGCATGTAAATTCCTTTAAATTTAGCCTCAAATGTTAAACAATTGTCATGATGGAAAAAAAAATGACAGACCCAAATAATAAATTTGATTATCTTCACTTGATCAGTGACATGTGGTGCAACCTTTATGAAAAAGAGAAGTGCAGGATGCAGTGTGCAAATTTGTCTACCGAGTACAAATGTAATAATCAGTAGAGAAATATCGATATATAATAAATTAGCTGTTATTATAGTATAAATTCCTTTCAGCTTTTTAAACCTCCATATAAAGAATATTACCCTAATTCTAATGACATTAACTTTACATCAAATTCACATTCATTATGTCCTTTTTACAAATTGACATCTGCTCATTCTTCCCACTTAGTGTTTTCGTTGCCTGTGTTCATGTTTGCATGTGAAAATAATTTAGGAATGTCAGATATTATGTTCCTAGTTGGTAACACCAAGGATGTTATACCACATGCTTGCTGTAACTCAAATGCATTTGGACATTTTTGTCCACTGAAGTTAAAATGATCCATAAAATATTTCTTCCAGCAAACTTTGTAAGCTCAGTTTAAACGTACATCTCTGACACTGAAACTATTCCCTGTAGGTATATGAAGTATCTGTACCCATTTGAGTGTGAGAAGAAACGGCTGAGTTCTCCTGGTGAGCTGCAGGCTGCCATCGACAGTAACCGCAGAGAAGGTCGACGTCCCAGCTACACAAACAGCCTTTACCGCTACTCTCCCTCCCCGAGTGCTGCTCCACAAACTCTGCTCTCCTCTCCCTCAATACAAACCACACCAACTGCTCACAACAACCTGAATGTCTCAGCTAGTCCAAATCTGAGGAAAAACACAGGTAAAATATAGCATAACTCTTGTTTGTTGTGGATTTTGGCTGGAACATAGAGCGGCAAACTTTTTATTCGCTTCAGTTTTGAAGTATCTCTGTTACAGTCAGGGTCCACACTAAGAATTTACACATGCATTCTGCCGCTCGGTTTGAGCTGTAATCAAGATCAAGGCAAGCAGTGGGGGATTTCATTGGTGCAGGGTAAAAACTGACCAAAGTGGGAAACAATAATCAGCAATGCAGTCTGCAGTGGCTGTGAGTCGGGGAGCTTCATGAATGATGAGCAAAAATCCACATATCTTTGCTTTCAGTAGTCAAAATCTATAATATCTTTCTATACATTTAGCAGATTGATCATGAAACGGTTCTTTTCCTGTAACGATGCAATTTACACTGACAGGATTACTTTTCATGGGTATCAAGAACTACAAACACTTAATCTAATGGGAAACTGCCATCATTTTTCCTAACCAGATGAGACCCCTACCCCTGTAATACCCAGCCGATTGCCCATGGCTCTGGCACTGGGGCAGCAGCAGCAACAGCAGTTGGCACAAGCTGCCACAATAGAGCACCTCAGAGAGAGACTGGAGCGAGGAGCGGCAGGAGCCATGACTGACACCCCAGAGAAGAAAATGATGCGCCTGGCAGAGGAGCAGCAGCGTCTCATGCAGCAGGCTCTCCAGCAAAACCTCCTGGCCATGGCATCTCACTTCAACCCAATGAACCTTAAGCTAAACAATGGGCATGGTGAGTTTCCTGGACTTCACAGAGCTTTTTCTTAATTGACATGAGTGTAGCTAAGTCCATTAACAGGTTTTTGTTGTTGTTCCACAGAGAACAAACAGGATTTGTCCCTGAGTATCTCCACTAATGGAGCAGCCAGTATCAGCGTGTCTGTGGAAGTTAATGGCACCATCTACTCAGGTACATCATTTATTTGAAATGTAAGGGAAGGGAAACGTTACCAAAAAAAAAAACAAAAAAAAAAAAAATAAAGAAATAAATAAATATATAAATATATATATATATATATATATATATATATATATATATATATTATTAATTCATTTTTTTAAGTTAAATCAATATTTCTTTGATAAAACTGACAACTAACTTTTTAATTAATTAAATTCTATTCAATATAAATATGTGCATTAAATATTAACATATTATTATTATTGAGTTACACAATGAAAAAAGCAGAAGTGTCACATTGGAATATGAGGGCAGTTTGTTGGTGCTGACAGTCAGAGTTTGCTCAGATCAGACGGGACCATGTTAACTGTTTTCTACTGGTTTCTCTTTGCTGAGGTTAGTTTAACCAGCCTTAGGTAAGCAAAGGTAATAGCCTCTAGTCTGTAGTTACAGTGAAAAGATAAAAGGGTGGTATCAACGTAATGTCAATAATCTACTGTGTTATGAGTCTGTTTTCTCCTTTTTTCTCTTTGTGTGCACTGTATCTCTATCAGTTTCAACTTGCTTTGGAATTTGTAGTGGTTGTAAATATAACAAACCAATCATTTGTATGAATATACACCACCAGTCAAAAGTTTGGACACCTTCTCATTCAACGTGGTCCATAGGTGTGTCCAAACTTTTGACTGGTAGTGTACATGTGTATATTTTTTAAAATAATGATTCTTTTTAACTTTACTCCTTTGTCTGATTTCTTTTAAAGGAATGCTGTTTGCTCAGAAATCTGGGGCTCCTGTGGCATCACAGGCGGTAACTCAGGCAGGAACCAGTGGTTTCAGTGCCCTCTCTTCACATAGTCCCACATCATCATCCTCATCGACCTCCTCAAAAGGACCAAACTAAGGCTTTCAGACAAGCTCCTTATGAACACTAGCTGCAGCAACAATTTTTCCAGCATTGTTTTTCATTACTTGTGCTTTAAATGTATCTTTTTAAGAGCACATTGTTGTTTGACCTCAGATGCTACCAGAATGACTGCAACTTTGATTTGGATCGCAGTTTACCTCAGTGCCTGTCAGAAGACTTTTTTTTTTTTTAGATGTGTTGGCATTTGTGTGTAAACAATGATTATTTAGAAGTGTCTTTAGAGCAGAAAATGCACAATGTGAACCAATGCCATCATCCAGTGGAACTCTCTTACACTTGAAGCTAATTATCAAACAGATCAGTACAGAGCTGTCTGCAGAGCAGCTCTGGTGGCCAAAGTGCAGCTAGTGAAGACCAAAAAGCTGCAGCCCAGTATCATCTGTTTATAATGATGTTTGCCATTTCTTTTTATTCCCATACAGTGGAAGGTCATAGTTCAGTGTTTACTGATGAATCAAATAGAATTTAAAGCAATTGGGCATTGGTTGGATTTCAGTTTTTCATTTGGTAGCATGTTCTTTTAGTATTATTATTATTATTTTTATTTAATCATTTGGCCTGGCCTGATAAATTGCAAAGTTGTTTTCATGTCAGCTGTGAGTCAAACAAAAAACCTTTCTGCTGAGAGAAAGAATGGTTAGACAGAAGTGATATATATATATATATATGTATATATATATATATATATATATATATATATATACATAATTTACCTCATTTGATTCCCAAGTTATTAAATTACATGGGAATTTATTCTGGACTCAGGAATGTCCTCTGGACTCATTATTACTGTTAAGTTTTTTCTCATAATATATTGCCGTGTTGTATTTGTATAAATGCAAAGAATGTATCATTGATGACCTCAAACTTTTGACAAGTTAACACTGAAACAGTACTACCTCACTATGTTTGAGAAATATGCAATACTTTTTGCAGCATGTGTTGGTTTAGCCATCTGCTGAAATAGATTATCATATGTGGACAATCATTTAGACATATCATTACATAAAAATGTCACTGTGACCTTGACAACTATAAAAGAAAATAAAGGCTGATGTTAATCTCTGTTTTGGTCTTTGACTATCATGTTTCCTGGACATGTGGTCATGAGGAATAAAGCAATCATGTGTACTGAAGAAAGCGTGTGTGTGCTTTGCTTTGAATTTAAAGCATGTGACAAAAACATGCCATCTATGTTTAGGTGGTGATATATAATAAATGCTGTAATGTAAATAAACTTGTATACTTCTATTTAGTATGCAAAAGATTGCACTTTTCCTCCGTGACTTGTATTTGACTTTTTTCAAAATTTTCAAATATTTCAGTTCAACAGCTCCTCAAATGAATTAGCCTCATGTTGGAAGAGAGGTGGACAGAGAAGGAAGACAGAATACCCGTGTGTGAAGGACAGTGAAATAGGTGGTTCTGTGAAGATGCAAGCAGTAGAAGTAGAGAAAGTGGATGTGCTTAAACACCTTGGGTCAACCATCCAAAGCAGTGGGCAGTGCACAAGAGGGGTGAAGAAGAGAGTGCAGGTGGGGTGGAGTGGGTGGAGATGAGTGACAGGATAGTGGATAAAGTTGAAGGGAAGGTCTACAAGAAGTTAGTGAGACCAGCTATGATGTGGCTTGGAGACAGTGGCACTGTGTAAAAGACAGGAAGTAGAGCTGGAAGTGGCAGAGCTGAAGATGCTGAGATTTCCACCGGAAGTGACCAGGATGGACCGAAATTTGCAAATTCAGGGGACAGCTGCGGGTTGGGCAGTCTTGAGACAAAGTAAGAGAGGCAAGGTTGAGATGGTTTGGCCACATGCAGAGGAGGGATAGTGATTATACTGGACAAAGGACGTTAAAGATGAAACTGCCATGCAGGTGGAAAAGAGGACGACCACAGAGGTTTGTGGATGTTGTGAGGAAGGACATGAGGACACTTGGTGTAACAAGATGGAGGCAGATTATCTAATTGTAAGCATTATTATTATTGATAATAATAATAATAATAATGATAATAATCTATCAATATGGTATATATGTATAGCATAACTTACAAGGACACTTAAGAGTAGAAAACTATGAATTTCTCCTCATGTCATTTTCAGGACCATGAGTGGCCACATGGGGGTAGCATTTCTTCCTCTGAACAAAAAATAAGTTAGTGTTAATGAATACATTTGTTTGTTTTTGTTTTTGTTTTTTTATTGTCAGTTAGATTTTGTTTATAACTGTTAATGCAGTGACAAAGCAAAGCATATATTTTACGTCATATTAGGTTTATGAAATGACAATCTGCACATGTGTGTATGTGGAACAGGAGGAGCAGAAAGAGTGTGTGTTAAGAGCTCATTCCTGCAGCAGACCTACAGTATGACAGAGGCTGTCCTAGTGCAGATAAGAAGTGAGGGGTCAGAGGATGAGGCCAGTGAATGAGTTACAGGATTTACTGTCGGGATAGTTATTCTCAAGTGACACTGCTGGACTGGCATGTGGAACAGTGTGGAAGAAAGCAGGCACAACTGAGTATTATGAGATGGATATCACAGTCTCCGCCCACCAGGGAGAAATAACACAGGTCAAGTCAGTGTGAGGATGAGTGGATCACTGTTGTGGGATGAAAACTGGGATACTCTGTGTACAGAAAGTTAGAATGACAGGACGAGTTTTGATCAGTGGAGTTAGACTCTGCATATTAAAGCAGAATTTTTTTTATGGTGTTTGGGGACGTCATGTCATGTGCAGGAGGTTACCGTACATCGTCGCCCATACGTGAACCTTGTATTCCTAAATCTTCAATATGTTTAAGGGATTTTACTCTTCTTTTGCCTTTTTGTTTTTGGCACTCTGCAACAATGCTTTTCACTGATCCTCCACAACAACCACAGTTTGTGGAGAGAGAACATAAGGCTGATAGCTTGAATATGTTTTCAACAGTCATGCAAATTATCTTCTTTCCTGGGACCTCTCTGCTTTGGTGGACTGTTCTTTAGGAAAACCATCTCACTTGTCACCATGCCTTACCATGACGATGAGTACCCGGGTCAGCCTCTCTGGCAGTCGGTGCTGTTCTTCTGCTGTAAGGGGATGATAGAGGGCATCATGGTCATACTCTTCTTCTGGCTTCTGGTGCAAGTCCTGTTTACCAAACAATTAGAAGGTACTGTATGTTCACATAGGATCGATTTGGGCCTGTCTGAGACTTAAGCAATGCTGCTATGCACATAAATACATTAAACCAATCACCAGTCACTTCAGTTATTTATCCTGTCCACCCTAACAGGTTTTCCACTGTTAATGTTCTGTTCAAAATTGCATCTGTGCTAAAACTTGTCATCAGATCAAGAAAGTATTCTTCCAAAGTTACTGCGGTTTTTTATAGTGCAATATTCACACTTTCATGAAGTGTTCACTCTCCTAAGCTCAACAAACTCGGGGGGAAAAGGGCATTGCTTAAAAAGATAATATGTGACAAAGAAGTGTTAAAGAGGAGTGTTGCCACAGTGAGCGTGGAGAGGGGTAAAAGAACATGACAACCACCTTTATTTTAATTCAAGGACCATAAAGGCAAGAAAATATCCATAAACATATTCATAAATGTGAATCTGTTGCATTAGACTGAAATGACTGCCATCTGATTGGGGTAAACATCCTCTCTTATGTTTCCAGTTCACCTTCAAGTTCTTCTCTTGGTTGGACTGATCATCTTTTGCCTCTGCTTGATCCTGGGATGTTTTCTGTGCTGGAGGAAAAGTCACATCTGCTCTGTGACAGACAAAGATCCTGTGACGTCAGCACCTGCTCCTGCTGAGCCTGTGACCTTAACACAGAGCTCGCCTCCCTTGACATCGACAATAACATTCAGGCAGCAATATGAAGAGCTGGATGGAGATATGCTGGAGTATCCTTCAACATTCACAAGCCCTGCCCCTTCAGAGGGCAAATTTACCTCTGGGTCATTTTCTAACCAAGCTCAAACTGCCTCTGAACGGAAGGAGCAGCCAAAGTCTTATTTTTCCTTGCGTCGTCTCAGCACACCACCGCTGACGTCACCCCTGTATAAACCCATTGATTCGAGCCACACTTCCTTGCCTTCATTTCCCAAACTGGGACTGTTGTCCAAAACATGCAAGGCTTTGCAGAGGCGCTGTACCATTACTGGGGATACAGTGTCTAGTAAAGAACACAGCAGGCTTGCCAGACACAGTTTTGTCTCTTCTTCTATGCCTGGAGAACCAATCCCTCTAGCTCCACTGAACTATGGCTCCAGTGCCAGCCGTAAACAGCCAATATCACCAAAACCCTGTCTCCATTTCACCATGGCCTTCTCTTCAGAACAACAAACCCTTGCAGTCACTGTCCTTGGACTCAATGGGACACCTCACAAACTGGAGGATGTGTATGTGCTGGGCAGCCTTCCGCCTCTGTATCCCTGTCCCATACAAGCCTCCACTCGGAGCAGCTTCAGTTTGCTGCTGCTTCTGAAGGTGAACTCCGTGACTGAGCTTCAGAGGTGCACTTTCAGAATAGTTGTGTACACTGGGGAAACACACGGCCTGAGAGGCACTGCACTGGGTGAACTGGAGGTTGGATGTGGTGGAAAGGACTGGAGAGCTGAGAATCCATTTCACTTCACAAAAGAACTCAACCCAAACAAGCGGAAACTAAAACAGGTAGTGATGTATTCAATTATTTTTCCAGCAGGAAATACTGTGGTCTCTTTTGTTTCACTTTTTTTAAGTTAGTGTTTGTGTTTGTGATTGGTGTGTGAAGCAAAAGTCAGATTTCCTCCTAAGTGAGGTTTCTTCTCTGTGTGAACCTGAGCCCGCTGACTGCAGACTTTGGTCTTCCAGGATGCAGCGATGCATGAGGGGCTTAGCTGTCCTCCACAGATCTTCATTTTGCTTCAGTATCAGTCGCTAACCCATCGGATCAAAACCTCAGTCCTTAAAGCAGATAATCTAGACAAACTCATCCACACTGCGGCAGCACCAGGTAAAACCAGCACTGTGCTTTAATTTCAAGAAAATGTATTGAATACAGAGTGTGGTTATATTATTCAGTCAATGTGTACCTTTCAGGGACAGAGGGAAAGTAATTCTCTAAGTTTGCTTTTAATATTGAGAGGATTAAATGACGTCTACAGGAACCAAGCGCAGCAGGAGATCATCCCCCTCTTTTTTAATGACACTGTGGTTTAATCCTTCACTCTTCACAATCCCTAGGAAAATATTTCAATCTCTGGATCTCTGAACTGAATGCATCTAATCTTGTTTGCATTAGCCTGACTGTAGGCATTGTTTTTATCCTAGAGCCATTAGATTTGTATGATATCACAGTCATTTACAGTGTAATACGTAGGACAATCAGATGCACATGAAGGTTTATACAAACATAAAATACATTCAGACTGCATGATTGTGAAAAAGCTATTTATGAGATTTTTCAGCATTTCTTTTTTTTCATTTTGATATTTATTCATTTTGACTGGTGCGAATTGGATTTAAATAGCTCACTTAAAGCAGAGATACTGGATCCATTAAAATCGAGTGTCAATGCAGCTTTAAAGGAAAGACAAATATTTAAAGACTGAACAAAACCTTATATTTATCTATGTGGCACAGGTTTCTTTTTCAGTTTTACAGCCATCAAACAGTCACATTGTGTTATCTTACCATTCAATGTCTTTATTTTAGAAACATGCTTAATTTTCAATCTGTAATAGATTCCCCCCCCTCCCACACTTTCCTGTGAGCAGACTACCAGGTGGTGATCAATCTACATCACGAGAGAACGGTGATCGGCAGCAGAGAAACTGAGCGAGGGCCCTCTGCATTGTGGAACACGCCATTCTTCTTTGACCTTCCACCAGGAGATATCAGTCAGCTGCCTCTCATGCTCGAGTACATAATCGTGCAGGTAAAGGGCTCATAGTAAAATAATAATTTAGTGACAAACAGCTTTGATTTCACTTTGTCGACAATGTGAAGTTCACTTTTCTCATATGTGACAGAATCAAGTCCATTCAGGCGGTAAAGTTCTCAGCCGGGTCTTCGTCGGTGCAGAGGCTGAGGATGCAGGCCGCGCTCACTGGAGAGACATGTGCAGCTTGCAGATGGAGCAGGCTCGCTGGCACACTGTTCAACCAGAACCTCTGTAAAAGCTCTCAGACATGTGCTTGATACACTCTATGGACTTAACACACTGGCAGCAGGGCATCCACAATAAGCTTTGACATAAAGTGCTCATAGTTGATGTAGATTGTGTTTACTGATACTACAGTTGTTATTGATGGATTTCTCAATATGAACAAATAAAATCCTAAAGCTTGGAGCCTGCACTTTTTTTTTTGTTTTTTTTTTAATAAAATTTTATTGAAGGAACAACTTTATCAACACAGAAGCAAAAAATATAAAGGTAGTCAAACAGGAAAAATACAGTGTCTTCTGAATTATTTAGTACCCGTGAATTAAGATGTGTGAATAACGTCACATACACAATGTAATTTATCAAACATTTCACTTCTGGATATCCTGGACGTAAAACTGCTGTGAAATATTGTCATTTAAAAAAAAGCACACTTTTGTCCTAGGTTGCCCAATGTCTTCTATCAACACTACTACTGCCTGAGGAAAATATGTTGATACTCACATATACTCACTCTCATAACTCGTCCTCTTTGTATTTATGGTTTTTTACTTTAATATAAAAATCCAGGTGTAAATTATTTAATACAGTTACATAGTAGAGAGACTGGCTGGTTCTTAGCAGGTCAGCAAGTCAGGCTTTCATTAAACACCTCATTTGTTTTCTACTCCATCATCATCATCATCATCATCATCATCATGTGGGCTACAAATATGAACAAGCTCAGCCTGGAATATTCCATCAGGATAGAGGAATGGTGTTCCTCTCTGCTGGTCACACTCATCTGAACAGTAATCTAGGATTGGCACTTCAAAATCCAAAGATACATCTGCTGCAGTGTGATGATCCTGGATTGGCCACTTCAACCTTACATCTTAAACGAAAAAGAAGAAAATTAAAACAAAATCCAGATTCCCACGTTAACTACACAAAGGAAGATAAACAAGACATATGAATTCAAAGCAGGGACGTATCCAAAAATGCAGCTTGGATTCATAATGGTGATTTGTTTTTTTTCTAGCCTGTTTAGTTTGAGTCATTTCTGGATACGTCTCTGGTTCAGTGAAAAGAAAGATTCCAGGCTCTGAGGGCGTTGGACCATAAACAACACAAATCATACCACGGACGTCTAAACTATTGATTATATTGATTCATGCACATTTTCACCTTGCAGCAGATTCTCTGTTTTTCCCTTCTGTTTGCTGATATCTGCTCTCATCGTTGACATCTGGTGTGAAAAGAAAATGCTTTCAGTTGTTAGTTGAATACTTCCAGATGTACATGCTGTATTTTCACGCTATCCTCATTTGATATGAGGATGGAGTAATGTTTTTATTTTTTTGTCGGTGGCATGAAGAATATATCATGAGGTAATATTTGTGTGAATGATTCCATTTTTACTGAAGGCATCTTTTTAAACACTGTATGCAATAAAGATGTTTAAATGTAATTTTAATATATTGTAAATTGGTAGAATTTATTCATGTACAGCAAAGATTTGAACCTTTTTTTCACACACTATGTTAGGATGTCATTAACTCCCCTCTCTGTTATGATACCATGGTAGTCACAAGCCTTAAGTACTGTATAACACAGTGACATCGTGTTACTCCTGCCCATTCTCTTACAGTGGCATCAGATGTGTTCCAGTCGAGTGCTTCACTCCTCAGCTCCAAATCCGATTATTTTGCAAGTAGAAAGGGTCATAATGTGAGATTATGGATGAACTGCATTTAACATGGAGTTTAAGCGGTTATGCAGCCATGTCCTTACATACAGTTTGCTCTTTGATTAAAGCATAAGCTGGAATTAGTGCTGTCTCCACATATGTGTCTGTACGTAATGAATAAATGTGTTAAAAACTGTTAATTTTACGTACAATCTGTCCACCACGATTAAGCTATTAATGAGATTAAACACATCACTTGTTGTTGGAGCTATTTGTGGGTTTAGTTTAATTTAGTATTATTTGTATAATGTTTTCATTATAAAGTTTCGTTTATGTTCACGTTTGTGAATGGGCCGTCAGGTGTATGGGTTTTACGTAGGCTATATATATAGGTCAAGTGGGATGGGTCAGGCAAGGCACTGTGGGCATATGTTTTTTTATCAGGGATCAGAGAGGGTGCAGGCTTTTCTTTTCTGTCTGTAACTTGCTGCCAGCTGTGAATAAATCTGCTCAAACGCATCTTCGGTATGGACCTGATTGTTTGTTTGACCTGCGTAAAGCCTAATTCCAGATGGTGCCAGAATGGTTATTTGATTTTGTTTTGTTTAAGTTTTTTGTACAAATAGCCAACACACTTGTAGATGTTGATGTATAGATAGTTATGAAATACAGAGGCATAATGTGGGACAAACATGGAGGGTCTTTTGAAGTGTGTTTTGGCGGAAGCTTCATGCTTCAGTCATTTATTGGGTGCTCTGGACAGTGGAGTCATCCATGCAGTTGCATGTTTACTTTGCTGTTAAGAAAGACAACTTTTTAACAGTTCTGCACTCTTAGCACTTCTTACCTGGTGGTGTCCCTGACTGAGAAGGTTTTCCCCGGGATGAGCATCTCCAGCTGGCTCTTCTTCCTCTCCTCCTGGCAGATCAGCACCCTCCTCATCCTCCTCAAACACTGGCATTAAACCTGGCCTCTGCTGCCAGCTCCACCTGTCCACTGCACTCTGAATGAAAATCAGCACATTACCTACTTTTTCCTTCTGTATGCTGTTAGCAATATCAGGTTAATTGCAGTCAGGGTCCTCTTATTTCATTCTGTCCTTACTCTCCCAACTTTAGCGGGAAGCCAGTCTTGAGGAGAGGTGGTCTCAGTTTGACCAACTGCTGGTGTGTTGTCAACCAGTCCTGGAATAAAACCCTTTAAGTACAAATACAGACAAATTCAGTGAATTTCTCTTATACCTTTTATTGTTATTTACAACAGGTATCAGTCGGGATGCACATGACTGTTCTCAAGCACAGTGGCCCATTAACCAAATGTGGTGTCAGCATGCTAATGTACATCCATGGGAACAATTAATATGTGATGTTTATAATATTATTTATTATATTAAGTTTTTGCATTCAAATATGCCCTAATCAAAGAAAATGGCCGACAAACTATAATTGGTAACACTCAAATGGATAATGCTCAAACTAAAGTCAACAAATATTATGAAGACAATTTCAAATAACTTTATTTTGAATAAAATTATTTTGTTCGAGTGTTATGTTTTAAGTTGGTCAGTTTTTTCTTTTTTGATGTAATTAAGGTCCCAATTAAAAGTATATTGATGATGCAGAATGTCTCAAATCAATAATTATATTAAAATGGATGAAAACCAGCTAAAGTCATCAAACAAATGTAGTTAGCATAAGTAGTAACAGCAATAATTGACTGATAACATAGCATTCTTACATGTTTGTGTATTTACTTACTTTCTACCACTGTTTACTAGCACAGACACAAAAGTGTAGCTTATGTGTTGGGAATAGTTATGTAGGTATTTTACAATCCAATGTGTCCTGTTGAGGACATGATAAAAATAGAATATAGCTTTAATTATTACGAATTATCCTGAGGTTGACATAAATATCATGACATCATGATAGCTTTAAGAGCAATTAATTGAAAACCACATTAACATTAATGTAGTAGGAGGTGGGAAAAGAAAATAACCTAACTCAATATGAATAATACTCTGGGAAAGCATTTATGAAACTTTATTGCCAGTTCATTATGCTGAGATATGCCTTTAGTCTAAAAGAAACATGTAAGCATTAGTATTCAGAGCCAAACCGTTAACCTGAGTTGAAACCACATTTGTATTTAGCAGTGTTTACCTGCTCAGAGACCATCCTGCTCTGCATGACTGTCTCTGGACAGACAGGATCATCCTCCTCTTCAACAGGTGGTTCCTCATGTCTAACCTGCTGACAAGGCATCTGTCAGTAATAAAATAATCCTCACCTCCATAGACGATCGTCTTTGGCAGCATCACTCCCATAAACTTTACCAAGTAAAGCTGCTTCAGTGTTTGAAGATTCTGAACTGCCAGGATTTTCTCCTGCTGCAGCTGATCCGCTCTCCTCCTGCTCTCTGCAAACATGAGGAGGAAAACGTTATGGAGCTGAGGGGAAATTAATACTACACCATTAACCATGTTTTATAAAAGCAGGCTCACACCTTCTAGCTGGGTCCTCAGTGAGTCCGTGGTGGAGACTTTGGCTTGGCCCTCTTCCTCTTGATTGACTTCAGGGGCCTTTTCATGAGGTTTAATTAAAAATAAGAGATGAAAGAGACAGAAAACGTGAACAGTTTTCACTTGTTTATTTACAGCACTATTACTACAAAACAATTACTACATTTACCTCTACAGCAGAAAGCTTTTTTCTTTTTTTATGTCTGTCAGTATGAATGAAAACCTGTCACTTACTTAAATTATTATTCATTCATTTAAGTTCCACACAAAAAATCTGTAGAAATTTGTTTTTTTAACTTACTTTTCCCTCATTTCCTTCTCTCTTTCTGCATGTTTTTATTTGAAGCCTTTGAACTTATTGCTTTATATCACACACACAATACATACATCAGTGTGTGACAAATGCAATTTTATCTTAACTGCACAAAACTGAATTGTTAGTGAGGGAGGTGAGGGGCATCTTGACACCTGTGAGGATTTGTTTTGGATGCTAGTCGGGTCTGAGGTCGGCTCCGAGGATTCTGATAAGCTGATAGAGCACAAGATAAAGCAACACATCAGCAAATTTGATTTTGAGCCTTTGATGACGGTGCATTTTGAAAATGAAAATCTTATCCCAACCCACTCACTCTGTCACTGTCTCTCTGTTCTGAGTCTGCACCGCTTTACCACCTGCATAAACAAAGAATTTGTTAATGGTGTGGGTGGAATTCTCACACAACAGTAATCTTGATGAAATTGTTTGCACTTGCCACAGACTGCTGCGGAATAGCGTAAATTCACCTTTACCTTGATCCTTACATCTTTGAAGCAGTGCCTGACTCCGGCTCCGTTCCAGCTCCAGCTCTTGTTTACAGACTTCAAGCTCAACCCTCAGCAGTGACTCTGATTCGCTCTGCATGAGTGAGGTGTACAGTTACATGGCCCATATACTGTGTATCTACAACATATTCAATAATTAGAGCATCTAAGTGCCCTGACACCAAGAAAGAAGAGTTCAGACAAATGCTGTTCGGAAAACCATGACCATCTTGTTGCCCGCACTTCTGTGTTGTGGCTTTTTGTTCCAGCATATTTTCAATTTCTTCTCTAAACAAGATATAGACAGAAATTAAAAGGATTGGATAAACTCATTTGAAATGTTGTTATTGGATTGAATTACTTGTAGTTTTTCAACCTCAGAAGCTAGTCGTTTGGAGCTAAATACAGTTATTGCATGTATTCTATTTATTTCTATCTCACTTATATTCATGTTGATCTGCTTAAGTTTATATGTGCTCAACTTACACGCAAGTTTAATATATTGCCATACAAGTATCTTTTTAAAAGTTTGGTAGCATATTAAACCATTATACTGTGGACCAATATGCAACACAAAGCCTCAGGAATTGCTTTTTTTTCTTGTGGAAATAAAATGATATTAGATACAAGTAACTGCCCTTCTTTTAAACATGTGAACGTTTAAGGGAGTGGTCTTACTTCTTTTCTGGAATTCTTCTTCTTGAGGTCCTCAAGCTCCTCTTGTGTAAACTGCAGAGTCAAAGCCGCTTTTTGCCATTTTTCTGTCCAGTGTGAGGCCACAGCTTTTAATTCCTCAATGTTGTTGACTCTTGATGCATCTTTTTTCTGATACTCTTCCTCCAGCAGGTGTAACTTTTCCTCATTCTTAAGGACCTTGGCCTCTAAACACACACAATGATCCTGCAGCTTCTGTCTCTCCAATGCCAAAGCTTGAACTGATTCTCTAAATAAATAATTTGAGTGCTTTGGTGAGAAGAGGATAAAAAAATCTTAGTACATTCAACAATAAAATATTTAACATCTCACCTGAGCTGCTGTCCACCTTCATTTATTGAGCTCAGCAGTTTATCTTCTTCTCTAATCATCTCTGAACGTTCAGCCTCCAGTTCTTTGATCTGTTTGGTGTCGACAAGGTTCTCGGCCGTTTGCTCCTCCAGGTGAGTCTGTGATGTATCGAGCTTCTGATTCATCTTTTCAAGCTCCAATGACAACTTTTCATTCACCTGGTAGGACACAGTGAGGGTGGTTAATTTAAGAATTCAAAAATAAACTCAACAAAAAAGATGATCAGTTTAAGTTCTGAACCTCTCTGAGAGCCTTTGATTCTTCCTTCATTAGAGCAGGTTCTTTGTCCTGTCTGTTGTTGAGAGACTCTGCATTAACTGCATGGTCATGGTTCACACAGCCCTCTGAACCGGGTTGTGTCCCCATATGAAGCTCCTGGACCTGGGCCCTCTGATTCAAATTTGCTTTCTCCTACATAAGAATCATGTAAAGAGACACTGGTCACACTACAGAACCAAAACATTTTGATCTTACGCAGCTCAGACATTGTAGATACGGCTCAACAGACTTAATCTGGTACCTGGATGATGAGATTTTTTTCAGACAGAGCCCCAGTCAGTTTGGCTTTCAGCTCTTTTATATCGTCCTCCAGCTTTAGCACTTGAGTTGACAAGATGGCTTTTTCCTGAGCAGAATAGGGAAGTTGCTTTTCAAGCTGTAATGATAAGTCTGTTTTAGAAGTGAGCACTGAATCAGAGACAGGAAACTGACCAGGCATGCTTGGCTGATTTTGTTGTTAGCCTGACTTAGCTCTTCTTGCAGATCAGAGTGATTTGATATTGTGTGACTGACCCTCTGATTCATCTCCTGTACTTGACTCAACAGTGCCCTCTGTGTCTAGATGCACAGACAGAAAAGGCACAAACGTAAACTAATTGGACAAAGGTGAAATACTATAGACTACTGCTAGACTTTGTACTTTGACATCCCCCTTGAATATTTATGAAGTGACCTCTGTTGAAGTCTGGAGTTGCTGAAGTGCCTGATTTCGCTCTTCTTCGCATGATTTTGCCCTTGCCTCTGCTTCTTTGAGAGCCTCTCTGAGTTGGCACAGCTCTCTGTCGACCTTCTGCTCAGCCTTAACACAAATAAAACACTGTGTGATAAACAGAAAACACAGAATTTTTACAGGACAAATCTACACACCTGTCTGTTTAAGTCCTCTTGACTCAAGGTTGATGTTCTGCTCAGTGAACAGAAAGATCTTTCAGACTGCTGGTCATTGCTTCCTCTGCCCAAAGTAGAACCCATTCGATGCACGTCCTTCTCCAGCTGTAGGATCCTTGTGAGTGGATTTCATAGGAGGAATATCAAGCTTTTTTCACAGGAATTTAAGTAAACTTTCCCATGTCTTTTGCCTCACCCACTTTTCATGGAGCTCTCTGCGTTGTCGGTTCCTGTCAAATCTGGATTTTTCAGCAGCCTCCTTCTCCTGCTCAGAAGGGCAAAGACTAAACATGTACAAGAAGCAGAAAAAACCCAAACTTTTTGACTTACCTTATGTTTCATGGCAAGTACCTCTGCAGTACTTATGTTATAGCTTGGTGGTGCATCCCTGGCTCTCAGCCAGTCCAGCTGGGTGTGTATAAGCTCTTGAGTACCCTGCCACCATTGCATTACTTCAGCTTGTCTATATCTACTTTCTCCATGGGTAGCTTCTAATTCTACCCTTGGAGATGAACGAAAGGACCGTGTGGCACCTTCAGGCACCAGATGGGACAATGACTGCCACTTCCTTAGACCTGGGTCATTCTGTCTGAAACCACTGGTGCTGTCTGATGTGCTGAAACAGATACAGTGCTTCAGCCACTCCAGTATGAATATAGATATTACAAAGTCTGTGTTACATAAAAACACATTCTCTCCTCACCTAGTGTTGACATTGGACAGAAATTCTGACCCAGAGACAGTTGCCATATCATACCACGAGGTCTAATAAAAAAACACCACATAATTTAAACAACTGCACTTATAAACTGCTTCTTCCTCCAAAAAAAGGTGTTTCTTACCTGTGCTGTAAAGCGAGACTTGGCTTCCCACATGTCGAGGTTAGTGAGGGAAAATGGATTTGAACGTGAGGGTCGAAACATCATGGAGTGTCTTTCTCCATCAGTGATATTACTTTGTATGGGAGAGGCTCTCCCATTTTCTGCCCAAGTGAGGAGGACAGATTTTAACACGAAGGTGGTAGCTGGTGATGTGTATCTATTCTTGGACCATGTGTCTTGATTTTTCCAGTACTTGCTAAATAATGAACCTTACCCCTGCATGGCTATAACAGTGTCTGTAATATACAACACAAACTGTATCATTATAGCCATCTCAATATCTAAACATGTCTGACTCTAGTAAAAAAAAACTGTTCATGATGAACTGATTTCTGTATTTCATATTAAATAGCTGTCTTAAGGTAACTTTCTGGAGAAACACTCTCTTGTCCACTGACAATGCCTACCTGATCTTGATCTGCTTGTAAACCCCACATGGTTTTGACTGCAATTTGTTCTGCTGCAACCCTCTTGGACTGAGTATCCATGGTAACTTGTGTATACAGGACACGGTTGGGTGTGTGTGTCATGTGCTAACACTTCTGGGATAGTTTCCACATGATCTCACTCGGTCTGTTGACTGGCTGATGGCAGTGTTGTCAAGAGCATCACCTAAACAGTAACTATAATACAAGTAGTTCACCTCAGATTATCTACTTATTGCTGTAAATGTATGATGGTTTTATAGCTTTTGGGAGCAGGGAGAGAAAGATATGCAATGATGTTCATTTTTCAAGAGATTATATTTTAACTCTGGGTAAGGAAGTAAGTGAAGAGTTGTTAAATATTATCATGGCTATGAGCTTGCAGATACTGTGTCAGATCTGTGTGAAATATTGCATCCATGACTGAATCTAAAGTTGTTTTCAGCCCATGTCATGTTATGTCATTATTCACACATATTTCTCTGACATCCAAAAATGTCATAAGCATTTCAAATCACTCAGCCAGTAAAAAAGAACAAGATAATGCATTAAATTAATCAATTTTGCTGCTTATGGAATAGGTCAAGAAAAGGCAATTATTTTATTTAGTCAGCATTTATTTAAATTATAATTTTAGGAGAACAAGTAATGAAAGCAAGCATACAGGCAAAATTGAGGTAAGAACAGACAATAAGTTAAAATAAGTAAAAATAAGAAAATAAGTTAAAACGACTGTTTTAATTGTTTGAAAACATTCATGTCTGAATGGTCTCTGGATATGACAGTCCTGCTTTAAAATATAATTTTTTAAATATATTCTACTGGTGGATGTTTGGTGGTCTTTCAGACCAATTACATTTATGAATATAAAACTTTTCACATTTATACATCTACTGTACATTTTGCTGAAACCATACACGGAGCATCACTTCCGCAAAAATGTGAACCAGTTCCTTTATTTCCGGTTGGTTTGAACAGTAGTTGTTTCACTAGTTAGTCTTCATTCAATATGGCCTGAAATTAAAAAAAAGGTGTTGGGGACAAATGTGGAGCACTGCTGCATCCCCCTGTGCATTCTCTGCTCATTTCTACAATTCCCCGTTAAATTCTTAGTAATTTATGCAGACACCGACTGTAGAACAGCTCTGCATCGTTGGCGGACAGCTCACCCGAAATAGACGTAATATACCTGGTGTAAGCTATTATTTTGAAAACGTCTCATCCGGAAACAGGAAGCTATCACTCAGAAGCTAGTAGCCGAAGGTTGTGGCTATTCGTGAAGCTAACAGCTTTAGAGATCAGGAATCTCCCTTTCAGCACTTAACAGTACAGATTATTAGTTTTTGTTCTTCAAGGCTTTCTTTTGTTTTGGTTCTGAAAAGGTAAGATACTTAAACGGAAATTTAGACATTTTGTGCAATTTACGTAAATAGCAGGTCAACGCTGACGCTAGTCGGTTAGCTCAACTGTTTGCTAGTATCGAGCAGCAACTATCTCGGATGAGCTACTGGCAGAAAGTTATTTTGTTGAATTAAGTAAAGTTTTGTGGGTACTGCAAGTCTGTTCTGTCAGTAATGTTTAGATGTAAATGATGTTATTCATCATTATGCAGACATGGCTGCGGATTGGTTGGGTAGTTTGGTGTCCATTAACTGTGGGCCAACGCTGGGAGTCTATCAAGGAGAGGTATCGTCTGTGGACCAGTCCAGCCAAACCATCTCCTTAAAACAACCTTTCCACAATGGAGTCAAATGTCCAGTCCCCGAGGTCACGTTCAGGTAAAACTTAGAATTGAATTTTCTCCAGTTTACTGCCTTTGTATATAGATCTGTTTCACAGCATGTTTTTCTTCTCTGTTTGCAGTGCCATTGACATAAAGGAACTAAAGATTTTAGATATTAGAAATGGCAACACACAGACCAGCAATTCTATGTCTGCAAAGATTAGCAGTACTCCAGTTGCAGTCCCGAAGGGCGACCCCAGGTGTGTGGAGAAACTTAACTCTCCTCAGCATTGCTCTAAAAGCTATGGTGAGCGTCATCTAGATGTTCCTGGACAGCCCAAAGGATTCAGACGAAGACACAACTCCTGTAAGCTCACATTTCTACAAGCCACCAACAATAGAAATAATTGATACTGTTCATTGCTCTGATAGAGATGAATAATTCATTTACTGTCCTATCAGGGTCATCTTGCAGTCGAGGGCCAAATCAAATGACACCGAAGAAGAATGGGGTGAAAAATGGTCAGATGAAGCACAGAGATGATGAGTGTTTTGGGGATGGCGTGGATGAAGAACTGGACACAGATTTTGATTTTGAAGGAAATTTGGCTCTCTTTGACAAAGCAGCAGTTTTCTCAGAGATTGATATATCAGAGCGTCGTAATGGTGCAAGGTCACGTGGGACACCACAAGAGCAGACGCCTTTACGGTACCGTCACGATGAGAACATCCTGGAGGGAAAACCTATTGTGTACAGACAGATTACTGTACCACAGCCAGGGGTCACAGAATATTGCACTGGTAAGTGTTTTACAATGTTAAAAAGGTAAAAAATTGTTAATGCTGGGAAATTATTGGAAGTTGTTTATTTGTGTCTTTCCCCTTATAGACTCTGGGCTTGTTGTACCTAGTATTTCCTATGAACTACACAAACGTCTACTGTCTGTTGCTGAGCGCTATGGTCTGTCATTGGAACGAAGACTTGAAATGACTGGTGTGTGTGCCAGTCAGATGGCACTTACTTTGCTGGGTGGCCCCAACAGGTAAGCATGTAGTGGCAGTTTATATACAACTTGCTGTTAAATTTGATTATGATCAGAAAGTATGTTAAATCAAATTATAAAAACAAAACAAAAGGTAAACTGGATATCAGTTGTCTGTATGGTGACTCTTAAGTTTAATAGATGCAATGTATGTGACTTTTTTCAATGTCACCTTCATTTATACATTGAAGGCTTTGAAGAGAACAAACTTTGGGATTGGTTTGGTTTTGCTTTAGGTTTTAATATTTAGTATTATTAATGTTTGTTCCAGATTCACTCCAAAAAATTTACACCAGCGCCCCACAGTGGCTCTACTGTGTGGCCCCCATGTTCAGGGAGCTCAGGGCATCAGTTGCGGTCGTCACCTGGCTAATCATGAAGTGGAGGCAATCCTTTTTCTCCCCAACTTTGTCAAGATGCTTGACTCTGTCACCAGCGAGCTCATACTCTTTAACAAGACTGGGGGCAAACAGGTGTCAAGTATCAAAGGTGAGCCTTTTTCTCTTTTTAATTTTGGTTTAGACTCTATGTATTTGCATTAAGCAAAACCCTAATTTTTTTTTCTCACCCCTCAGACCTTCCAGACACCCCAGTGGACCTAATCATTAACTGCCTGGACTGCCATGAGAACACATTCCTGATGGATCAGCCTTGGTACCGAGCAGCTGCAGACTGGGCTAATCAGAACAGAGCACCAGTGCTCAGCTTAGACCCTCCTGTTAGTGGGCAGGGTCAAGCAGTTGAGGCCAAGTGGTCCCTCTCTCTTTGCCTCCCGCTTCCCCTGGGTGAGGGTGCTGGCAGGGTTTACCT
The DNA here is from genome assembly GCA_016785285.1 of Brachirus orientalis. Classification (NCBI taxonomy): domain Eukaryota; kingdom Metazoa; phylum Chordata; class Actinopteri; order Pleuronectiformes; family Soleidae; genus Brachirus; species Brachirus orientalis. Next base: position 1,354,446 of record JAFBJR010000214.1, on the reverse strand, counting down.
GTGTGACATAGGTATTCCTCGCCAAGTGTTCCAGGAAGTGGGAATCAAGTACCATTCTCCTTTTGGGTGCAAGTTTGTCATCCCACTGCACTCTGCGTGATGGGACTGATGTTAAGATGACAGATTGAATCTTTCACCATTCTTGACTGGGTTTGGGCGCCTTATAATTGAGAGCTTCATCTGTTTTTCTTCTCATCCCTTAGGCTTCTAACTCATTCACATGTGAAAAGTATTTTGCCCTCAATGAAGGACCATGGTTTCCTATGTTAGGTCTTCAGGGACGTTAAGATTAAACCTGGTTTACACGGGATGTGTGACGTATGCGTTGCTTATGCATGGTATGACTGCTGCTTGTTTGTGGGTTCACAATGGCTCCATGTCTGCTGCTTCTTACTAGTGTGTAAGAGTCTGCCTTTCACCTGATATAATTGTTACAGCTGCTAAAATAATTTTAATAATATTTTTTGTTCTATATGCCTAAGCCCAATATGCATTCATATCGGGCCTAGGCATATTAAAACTACTGTGGAAGGCATCAGATTTATGTAATATTGCTGGTAGAATATCAATATTATCAGGTTTCGGGCCTCTCACACATGCAGTGTAAACACTCTAATGTGTTCACATGTGCTGAAATAAACATGACAATGCAGCAGTGACGCACGTGCCACATGCACCCTATGTGAACCAGGCCTTATGGATGGAGGAGGAAAAAAACTTCCAAGTGGAAAAAAGATTCATTAAAAGTACAAACTTCATTATGTACATACAGTTGTATTTGCCTATTGTACATACAATTATATGTACATGTTACAAGGTATTTCATTGATAGGTTACTGTAAAATACACAAAGAGATTAAAACTGAGTAGGACAATCGGACTTAAGTTGGAATCCCTGAATGTTCATTGCAATCTTACATCGTTCCAAAGCCATTTACTAAATGAGAACCACTAATACATGAAAATTTGGGTTGATTACATGAATCTGGATGATGCAGCAGAAATTGCATATATTTTTTTCTGTATTATAATAACTTGTGTCTTGGCTTATTGCCTTCCAGATTTTTATCAGGATAAAATCTTGATCCAAAGTAGAATTTTCATCAGTGCATTGTCAAACTAAATCAATGTTGAATTGTGTGATCACTGTGGAGAATCTAGGTATCAGCAGTTTTGTTTGCCCATGGTGTATTGAGTTAATAAGGGCTCAGATAAGATGAAACAGCATTTAAAACTTATTAGCCCCTCTTTGGTGATGATTTTGGAGTTAATAGACTTAATTTTTGAAAAACTGAAGACACATTCCATTGTCTTTAAAAGACTCAGGTCCTACAAACTGCAAATCATGACCATTTCTAATGATCAATTGCTGTTTTTATTATAATTTATAATTTTCCTTACATTAACAAGAATAAATGCAGACTTGATATTTGAGAGATAACACAACACTAAATAGAAGTGAATAGAAGCCAGTGGATGCCTGGAACAATAGAAAAAAAATATGCTCGTTTCTAAAACTCAGTGGTGTAATTTGCAGATGTTTTGGTTTGATGTAAAATGTTAGCAATTTGATATGGCTGGGCTGAAAACCACTGGTATTGTAATGAAATTCAACCAGTCAGCCAGTTTTCCAACTGAAGTTGTTTCAGGAAACAACCATTTATATAAAATACTGTGTTGGCAAATATCAATCATAACAAAAATATTCTCTGTACCAGTTAAAACTGCCTTTTTGTGATGAGAAGTTGTTGACAAAGCTGTTTGTCTGGATGCATTTGACCATTACTGGTGTTTGTCCTTCACCCAAGACATAGACTGTGAAACATACATTTAAGAGAAGAGCTGGCTGTGCGGTGTTTATTGAGGCCCTGACAAAGGGGTCATCTTTAATGCAAGACATTTCATCAGTGCTTTGCTGGATCTTTCTTAATACCTGTGCACTTCATCACTGAGATCAACATAATTTGAAAATGCAGTATGCACTTGCTACAAGGTTACCAACTTTACTCTTTGGTATTTGATGTATTTTTTCCACACATTGGCTCAAGGATTTAAAAAAAAAACCTGTATGTTGTATTTTGTTATGTTTTCTCTGTGCACACCAGTCTGTACAGGGTTTGAGCGCTGGTTCTGTGAAATTTACTGCCATGCACAAAGGTTTTGTCCTTTCTCCAACATTCCTTCAGCCTGATGTGTCATGTCACATCTGTTGAGACAAGTCTGGCTAGAAACAGCAGCCAGTGTTACTGAATGTGAACATGTGTGTTTGTCTTTGGCCGCCAGGGGGCCCTGAATCCACATGGTTTAGTGGAGGCTTTTCCTCATTCTGTTGTTATAATGGCAGCTTTATGTACCTAATACTTCTTACTATGAATGGTGTGACATTTTTAATAAAATGCGATCAGCCAGAAGCATGGTAGTTTTGGGAAGTCCCCTATTAGAAAGGAAAATGGTTTAAAAGCATTTTGTTTCCTTGTATGGAAAAAATAGATTTGATGTACTGCGATGGATGTTGTGTCCATACAGGTCAGATTTCAGTTTAGCAAAGCCACATTGAATGACAAGGGGTAGATTTTTGGCCACAGTCCTTTTGTGACTAGAGTTCACTGTCAAGGTTTCTGTGCAGAAAAAACATTGTCCAGTGGTTTTGTGTTAAATCTGCAGATTAAAGCAATTTAAAAAAGACCACTGTTTCTGTTGATGTTGTGGGACTTCTTTTGAACATGACCTCGATGATGATGAGCATTGACATGGATTCAGTGTAGCGTTGTAGTTAAGACAGCTAAATCCAAGACCAAGACAATACCAAACAAGAAGACCTAGTCCAAAGCAGGATCAGTCAATATCAGACACATTTGCCACCTGAAATGAGCCCTAGAATTTAATATGAGTCCAACTCCATTGTACAAAAATTAACGTACACTTTTATATACAATTTCACAGAAAATATAAGTGGTAAGTACTTTGTAAGTACTTCCCATTTTTGCTTTATAGTATGGTAGTGGTTGCATTTAAAGATATACATTTTCTATTGCACCAGTGAGTCATACAAAAAGTCGGATGTGGGTTTAACTGACCTTCATCTAAAATCTTAGGCTCTCAATGACTGACACTAGGGCCTCAGAAAGAGTTCTTGAATACTACAACTTAAATTCACTGAAAGCCTATTTTTAACCGGATGAGTTTGTCGGTAATGCGCATGCGCGCTGCAAAACCAAGGTGGGGCAAAAAAACTTGAATGTTTCTTGGGGAAGGAGGAGTGGGGACACTCAGATGAATTTAAATCGTTCGCAGTTCAACGCTGCGGCCTTTGACAGTTTGAGTCCTCACTAATTTTTTTTTTCTTACCACCTTCTTTTACAGCGAGACAGTCACGTTTGTCAGAAGGTGATTTTTTTCCTCTTCTTTTCTGTATTTAAGCTTATTTTCCCAGCATGAGGTTGACAGGAGACGCGGCGGCGGCAGCAGCAGTGTTTGTTGTTGTGTTGTTGAGATGATTTGCTGAAATCACCTGAGAGATTTCACTTCCTCATCGGCACTTGATGTGTTCGGTTCCACATCGTTTCTGACGTGGTCAGTGGGAATTTGGCTGCTGCTGTGGCTCAGATGAGAACAGAGGTCGGGTTGTAGCTGACTCACCTGTCACTGCCCTCGAATCTCAAAGTTGTGCCTGCCGAACAGGTAAGATATTATTTTGAAATCTGGCTTCTTGACGCAGAGATGTGTATTAATTAAACCTAGCAGTCCTAAAATCATATTCTCGTCGTGTTTATGTTTATTTATTGTCATTAATAATATGGGGCACAGCAAAAACACGCAGGTTTACTTTTGATTGCAGCACTGGGAAAAAGTTGGCTAATAAATATGATTTTTAACTGATAAATTCAAACGATAAATATGATAAATCATATTTAAATATGATAAATATGATTATATGATATGATATCATGGTCTTGTTAACAACCTCCTCCATCATCCGCTTCATCCGCTCCATCATCCGCTTCCTCTGGTTTCATGAGTGACAGTGAAATTGCTGTCTGGCTTGTCAGTATACAGTCCTAGTGATTTGTTATGATATTATTTAAAGGCACAATATGTAAGAATTAGTGACATCTAATGGTGAGACTGCAGATTGTAAACTAGACTCCTCTGCTCACCCCTCCCTATATGGAGCATGTCAGCGAAACTACGGTGGCCTTTTCATACCAGAAAAGATGCACTTCTTCATATGTTTAGTAGCTTTACCTTCAAAACCCAAATGCACGCTCTGATTGTAGTTGTGTGTGTGTTTTTTAGAGCAATTATACACATACAAGTATACTGTGCAAATGGGTAATGGATTCAATTTCTGCCAATACATTTTCCTTTTGATTGTCATTTTCCACTTGCTCAATGAAAGTTCCTTAAAATGATGTGTCATGTGTAACATCTCCTCCGTATCTCTAAGCTTTTATTAGATCATATAATATGCAAATATCTAAAGTCTTATAGATGTGAGCCAAATGAAGGCATAGAATGGACTGAAAACCCTGCTCGTTTATTTATTTATTTTACTATTATTGCAACAAATATCGTGATTACAGTTCATTTGTCAAGAATTTTTCATATTGTTCATCATCATCATGCAGCTCACCACATTGCTGTTTGACAACATGGTAGATAACAGTATTTACTGTAACTGTGCTGATGTCTATAGATCAGCATGTGTCAGGGCTATGCTCGGCCTCCCTGAGCTGCATTTAGAAATGTGTGACTTACAGAGAGTTATTATTGAATAGAAATGCCTGTCAGTGTGATATTGCCTTTTGTTCTTGTGAAACTATTAATCGAAAAATTTGGAAATGCCACCAGTTTTCTTAAGAAAGTGCCAAAAAAAAGTTAACTGAAAGCAGCATTTGTAAAACACAGAGAGCGACTGAGGGCCTCTTGGGTCTGTTTCAGGGCGATGCCCCTCCAACTTGGACAAGATTTTTTTTCTCAAAGGTCAGCAACTTTCTGAATAAGGAGTGAAGCCAGTCTGATGCTGCTGGCACAGTCTTATACAGTTTGAGAAACTGTAAATGGATTAAGTTGCTCACACGGTATAAAGAGAGCTCATGAAACCACAGCAAAGCCTTGCTGTTACCCTGTAAAGTGTCGCGCATGGCTGCATTGCCAGAGCAGCATTGCACTGCATTGTGTGCAGAACACTCCAGCAAGGAAGTGACTGTCCACTGTTTCATGCATGGCAGCGTTGCCTGGCATGGTGTATCAGTTTTGATACCTTCATTTGATAAAATCATCAGTTGTGTCAACACCTTCGTTGTGCTGTCTTTTTTTTGCAGCAATAAAATGCAAAATGTGCTGTCAGGTCTGGATGCCACTGAAGAACAAGCATTCATTTTTCTTTGCTTTGAAAATAACCTTGTTTGTAGCATTAGGTTTGTTAATGATAAACATGGTGTTATTAAAGGGTCTGTATGAGCCTGTGGCACTCTCATGCAAAAGTGTCTATAATTAAATCAACACTTTATACTTCCTCTCATACAGTAGCTCACACAGTAGTGTTACTGAGCAGTGCTGCTGCACTGAAATCCAGCTGTTGTCCGAGAGGCAGGATATGTGGCCCGTGGTCAAATACGTTAATATAACTGTACATTAATGTAAAAATGCCTAATCTAAAGTAAACAGCCTGTTTATTGTTTTAAGAGTAGTGGTAGTTTTAAGAGTAGTATTACAAAATATAAAAATACTAATTATAGTACAATAATAATATAAAAATGTGTGTGTGTGTTACCATTGTGAATATGACACTTCCTTGTGTAAATCTAATTTTATCATTTACACATTGAGGTGAAGCTAGTTTTCCCTCTTTTAAATAGTTTATTTCAGTGGTTTTATCTCATTTTCTTCAGTCTTTGTGTCTTAAACGGTCATTTAACTGAGAGAAGTGATGCAGAATTAATGCAATGTGTCTTTGGTGGATGTGATAATAACCCATACACATTTGAAACAGGACTCGCATAGACACATCAAAAAGGATTGGGCTTACAGATTTTTATTTTCAAAAAGGCTTTTTTTTTTACAGTATTATTTAAAGTAATTTGTGCATTTAATGTGATATGTTGATTAGAAATGTAACCGTAAAATGTAACCTAATGTGGTATACAATATTTCCAAAAAGTATAAAGTGGTACGTAGAAACTACAAATGCAAATCCTTCCCCTGGTCCTGCTTACTTCACTGTGCAGTATCACAACAGCTTTTAAAAAAACGGAGCATAATCAGCATTCTGACGTTTTGTCTGTAGACAGGTGAGGGAGTGGCAGATTCAAACAAGGCCAAGAAGATATTTCTACATTCCTGTTCTGTCTTGCTCTGTGCAGCCAACCCACCACTGACTTGTACAGTTTGAGCTAAAACAGATTGCATAAGGCAAGATGATCAACTGGTCTGAGAAAAGGATTGTTGGTGATACCAAGAATAAGGAACACCTTAAACAAAGCTATATGACCTTTGTTTCCTATCCTGAGATGACAGTCCTATTCTTTAGTTACGTGTAACATTTCTATGCTCTTTCTGGCTCTGCTCATTTTTAAACTGTCACCTGGATTGCTGGTTTCCTGTTTCAGTAACCGATGTCCTGTGTAGCTTTTCTTGTGGCAGACATATGTAATTTGGATGAACAGTTTACTGCTTGTAAATACTGTTACATCATTGTGATGCGTAGCAAAGCTCAAACTATGTTTAAAGTGGAAATTATAGTGGTAAATAAAGAAATGGTTCAGAGTAGGGCTGAACAATTTATCATGCTCAAATCAAAAGCACCGTTTCAAACAGTGCAATTATCACATTGTAAAAGTATGCAATTCATTTATTTTATCTGTGATGCGACTCTCCTGTGGAGGATAAAGCGGTAGAAGATGACTGAGTGAGTGAGTGTTCTGTGTGCTGTGTATGTTAAAAATGTTATACAGGAAACTCTTCCTGTATCACCTTGCATCACAACATAGAGTCCTAATATTTTAGTGTCATGCATAAATGCTCACATCATATTTTAAATCTTTCTAATAGTAACTATTGAACTGATTCTTGATTTTAAAAGTTATATCGCAAGTCAGATCGCAAATATCTGTGAGAAAAATCACAGTAAGATATTTTCCCCAAATCAGTGAGGTGTAACTTAGAGGCCACTCAGTTTCCCACAGTGTCAGTCCACTAAAATCTAATCAGTTGTTTCCTAGACCATAACCTACATTCCAGAAAATGTCATCCAAATCTGTTCTGTACTTTTGTGTCATGCTGCTCACGGGCAAAAAGACTGTTGCGTCCAAAAACATAAGGCTAACGTAATAACGTCGACAAAAGGCACAAGATTCCGAATAAAATGGGCCAAATAATTTATAGACTTTCAGACATGAAGCGCAGCTGCCACTATAGCTGTTCACTAAACAGACAGATGATGATGGGCTTTTCAGTGAGTCATTAGTAGTTCATCTCTAGCTCACAATGGCAGCCTTGTGTGCTTCCAGAAAAGAGCAAGCCGTGGTTCCAGCTTAGAGCTCTTCGGAAGCAGTGATGTGACTCCATCACAGACTGAGTTCTGTCCCATTCAGTCTGCTACTGAGATGCATTCACGGTCCCACAAGAGACCAATTTTAAAAAGTTCTGTTCTGTGTCATCATTATTCCTTTTTATCTTTTCCTCACCAAGCACTTTGTTCGGAAATATCCACTTTGGAGTCTAACATTTCTGCTCTATGTTACAAGTCATTCAGAGATGATCCAAATCAGTTCTGAGTAGGCATGGGACGAGTTTAAAAATTGACACCATAATTATCCTGACCAAAATATTTGCGATTTACGTTATGTTGCATTATTGCGATGACTGAAAAATATGTTTTAATAAATATATATTTTTTTAGATTCTGCACTTGCTCATGATAGTCAAAGACATTGTAGGTAGGATATATATTTAAGTCAAAACTAATTTAATAAGATCATCGCTGATGAATGAATATTAGGTTAAGAGGGAAAGATGCAGTCCCACACAGTAGCATGTTAAATAGATCACAATGTTTTTCGTCTATTGTCCCATTACTAGTTTTTAGATAATATGAGGAATGGAAATAATTAACGCTGATTGATTTTTGGAAAATATCTAAGCACGATTTTTCTGACTGATATTGTGTATTTCATTTGTAATTTTTTATTTAAAAAAAAAACGAGTCAAGCTTCAGCTAAATACATACTGTAATAGGTTAAAATTTACTACAAGAAAAGATCAAAAATATTGACCACTGTATATTCAAATGCAAGGTTGAAAACTTAGGCAGGAAATGACATGTGGTCTCTTGATGCACACATTGATCAGAGAACACCATAGTAATAAGAATTTACCCTCTGGGCAACAACTATACATTTGAACAGACATTACATGGCTACGATGACCTTTCTGTACAAAATGCATGTAAATCTCTTTTTTTCTTGTACTGCTTTCCATTAATTCCCCTTACTTATAAAAATGATGTTGTTCTATGCATTTGAACAAAACTATTCAAGAAGAGAAAGTCACTTTGGTTGAACTGCTTATGATTCATAAAAACTGTCAACCTGTTGTGGTGTCTCTTGGAGAAAAGGGTTCTTTCTGAATGATATAGGACTTAGATGTTTTGTTGTATCCAGTCAAAAAGAGTAACATAAAAAATATAGTTTGGGATGTGCAGTGGCAAAGCGGTGGCGTTGTCTGAGTTGATGGGTGTGGGAAATATGTGCAGATAGTTTTGAGAGAGAGAGAGTGGGTAGCTGAACATTACTTGATCCAAAGGTCAGAGTTTCATAGAAACGCCGCTGCTCTGGCTTGTTGTTTCTGTATCATGGGAACACAGCCCCGGGTGTTTAGGTTTGCTACAGTTGATGCTTTATTGATATAAAGATACATCCCCTTGGGTCTGATCTGGTCACATCTCACCATAAGTTTACATTCCAGTGTTGAAGAGGCATTCTTGATTGTTGTCAGTGATTACCGTTGATAACCATTAGGTCAAAATGGACAGCGTTGCCATATAAAAATGGAAAGGAGTTATATTACATAGTAGAGTTTTATGTCCTTTTATGCTTCACCTAGACTATTGTCTCAAATGTATGTTCTACTATATGTATTTCTCTTATTTTATTTTGTGTCATTGGTTCATCTCTTCACTTGAAGCATGTCTTGAATGGACATATAGTTGTTCTGCGTCATGGAAACAATTGGCTGTGGTTGTGAAAGTGTGATTTAAAAAAAAAAGACAACTGGTTAGTTCTGTTTTCTGCACAAGGTATTTTGTACTGACGCTGCTTGACGGTAAACTACACTCTTCTATGTAATGATAATTGTGTGATGTGAATTTCTGTGCACCTCTGCCCCGCAGTGCCCCAAATTTACAGTGTGTGTGCTTGTGTGTGTGTGTGTGTGTGTGTGCATGTGTGTACCAGCTCTAATGGTAGCAGCTGGAGAGCCTCAGCTTTGAGAGGATTGAACCACCTCATCATGACAGAGGTACAGGTAGGACACACTATTACAAATTCGTTATCAATTCATGATCATATGTTTGTATTTTTGTTTGTTGGTTAGTAAATACTCATCTTCTTCCTTAGACTCCATGGCCACAGGGCACAGAGTGTGTGGCAAGGTACAACTTCAAAGGCACATCAGAACAGGACCTGCCCTTTAACAAAGGAGATGTGTTGACGATAATTGTTGTCACAAAGGTGATGTTTCAAAAGCTACTCTTTTGCCCTGTGTTCCTCAATATGAAATGCTTTTGTGCCAATTTGATAATGGCACATATTTTGTCTGGCATTATTTGAATGTAATCTGACTGGCATTTTGTGTCACAGGACCCAAACTGGTACAAAGCTAAAAACTCTGCAGGTCGTGAGGGAACAATCCCAGCCAACTATGTTCAGAAAAGGGAGGGAGTAAAATCTGGGGGAAAGCTGAGTTTAATGCCGTAAGTACACCATTTATTTTGGTACATTTACCTCTGGTGGCCTGTGTAATATTTGTATTTCAGTGCAAACTGTTTTAGGTTTATGAGCTGTTATATATCAGAAATACAGTCTGGTGTCTGCAGTTGTGGCTAAAATAGCTTGACTTTCCCTCTTCCCACAGCTCTGTGGTTGCTGAGGGCAGATTGCCTATTTGTCGTGGCAGTGATGCTGTAGTTATGTGAATGAAGAGGACAGTTGGGTCAGACTATCGTAATTGCAGTGCACTTGTGTTTGTTTCCAGCTCAGCTTTGCTTGAATTTTGTGCAACATCCAGTCATCTAAAAAATCTCACCATGTAGTTGTGGTCATATAAGTATTCATAATACAATTATGGCATCACCAGTTAGTAATGTGTGAGTGGAGGTGAAATTATGTTTTTTATATTGCAGAACTGTTTTAACAAACCTCTTCCTACAACTGAGAGGGAAGAGGCTTCTATTTCTGTGAAAATGTGACTTTAAATTTCCAACTTTTTTCTGCAGTTGTTTTGAAATATGAACTTGGAGAAATGTCAGAAGATTTAGTATGGACATTCTCCAGGGTTTGCTGTTCAAATATGATGAAAACAGTAGGAGATTTTCTGGGAGAAAAAGAGCAGACCTCAGCAGGTTTCAGGCGAGGGGTTGCTTTTAGCATACAGAAAGCATACTAGGGAGCTGGTAGGAGAATCTTGTCATCTGTGGTTGTTTGCATTCCCACACACACACACACACACACACACACATATATATATATATATACAGTACTGTGCAAGTCTTAAGCCACCACCAGCTTTGTTGTTTTTATGTCAGTTTTGTGATCATTGGCGTTTAGATTGAAAAGATGTGACTAACAGTCAGTCTTATACTATATGATCAGCCTGTCAATGAGTTTAACTTGTGCAACATGTGTATGTAATGCTCAAACATGTCTTGAGTAAACCAGGTATAATAGCACAGCAGCTATTTGTTGGCATGAAATAGTAGGACAAACACAGGTTTTACCAATAACATTAGGGTTCCATTCCAGGTTGTAAAGAGCCATGGTTGTGTTATTGTTCAAGTGTAAATGTAGGTCACACTAAATATTTGATATTATAGAAGCATTTTTGTTGTTTGTTGTTTCTGAGAAAAGATGTTATTTTCAAACTGCATATGTGTTTCTCCATATTTTCAGGATATGTTCCAATAAAGTGATTTAGAAATAATTATACAGGATGGTCATTGTTTAGCATTGCTAAAACAAAACATCTACTGGTGGCCTAAGACTTATGCACAGTACTGTATATAATAAAACAAATCATACCAGGTATGTAAGTAAGGAGCCCTTCCAAGTAAATATTGATAACATTCTTTTCAACGAAAGAAAATTCCCCACAGGCTGATGGAATAAAAAAATCAGTAACACAGATTCAAACTGTTTCACACACTTATCAATAATAGCTCATAAAACTCTTACTACATGCCAGTGCAGTGTTAGATGCTTAATATTTATCTATAAATGTAAAGGTCCCTGTCCTTTATTGTGTAAACTGGTAATTTTTGGATATACTTTGATGATGTGCACAATCCACATTTGTGTGGGGGAAATGAAAATATTTTTATCAGAGTATAGAACAGTGATCGCATATGCATGATGCACGCGCTGCATGCAAAATCTAAAAAGAAAGAATCAGGCTCTGCTTATTGTTTATTTTCAATTAAATTTTTAGTCCTACCTAGAGAATGTGTCAGTGAAATCGCCTTCATTGTGAATTTTTGTGCAACACATTCAGTGCATTTGTTTCGTTTAATTATATAACTCTTTAAAAATAAAATAAAAATTGGTTTTGGATCTAATGATGCCTCTCTGGCTCCTCCACTTGCAGATGGTTTCATGGTAAGATAACACGGAATCAGGCAGAGCAGTTACTTTGTCCACCTGAAACAGGCCTATTCTTAGTGCGCGAGAGCACTAACTTCCCCGGCGACTACACTCTGTGTGTGAGCTGCGATGGCAAGGTGGAGCACTACCACATCATCTACCACAATGGCAAGCTCACTATTGATGAGGAGGTGTTTTTTGAAAACCTCATGCAGCTGGTTGAGGTAAGACATAATAATAGGTTTTACTTCACAAACATAAGTCTATCAGGTGTTAGCTGTGGTGCTATATTGAGTATCAATATGCTGTATGTACAGTGTATTTTCCTGATTCAAGTGTCCAAATTACATTGTGCTACTTCATAGACCACATACAGTTCCTGGAACAAATATGAACAGGAAGTAACAAAGAGGAAGAGCGAGCAGCACACCGAGGTTCATAATCCTAACCACAAATGAACTGAAACATTTTACATACAAATTATTAAATGACTCCTTTTCCCATTTGAAAGGTATTTATAAGAGCAGCATGCTTTATATTCTATTGAATCTTACTGTAAGATTCAATAGAATCTTAAAGTTAATTTTGACCTAAAAGTAAGAAAAGCATCATTGCCCTCTCTCATTAAACTAGATTGCCCTCTACTGGTCATTTTGAAACATTGCTTACCAAGAAACATTAATTAGAATAACTTTCTTTAATAATGGCCACTAAGTGTTGTGATCTTTGACCTCATCAGTCTAATCTTTGAGCCCAAATGAAACATGAGAATGGCATGTATGGACAGTACAAAGACATAACTGCCTTCAGGCATTGTTGCTGCCAGTGAAGAGGTAGGAAAAAGTGGAAGAAAAATTCATAGCACTTGCCTCTTTAGACTGATCGTCTGTGACATGTCTGAAGAAATCTCGGCCATCAGTTGAAATTGCCTAAAATTTTACTTTTTCCAGAAACACATCTAAGGATAAAAAAAAGTCATTTGATGTTATTGTTTCCACTTTGTGTTCATTTCTCACCTTATTGCTCCTGGTTAATTTTTTCTTCTGCTTCTTCACTTTTATCTAGCACTACACCAAAGATGCAGATGGTCTGTGCACCAAACTAATCAAGCCAAAGCTGGAGGAGGGGACTGTTGCAGCTCAGGATGAATTTTCCAGGAGTAAGGCTCAGTTTGTTGGTTTTCTAACGGTTTTAGCAGCTTTACTGTTTATGTGCAGTATGTGCCTGTAATGTCTTACATTCATGTTGGTCTCTCAGGTGGCTGGTCAATGAACAGTAAGGACCTCAAACTGCAGCAAGTTATTGGAAAAGGAGAATTTGGAGGCAAGTTCACAAAATAATCTTCAGTTATGTTTGCAGTGCCACATAGAGGTTTCTTTTATTGCTTACATGTGTCTTGATCTGTACACAGATAAAGACAAAGGGACAAGAATGATGAAATCAGTTTTAATCTATGATAGTTTAATATGGTGGTGCATCAGAATAAAAACCAGGATCGGCTGTGAGCAGTGTTTTCCTGCCATGTTTATATCTTTTCTTCAGCTCAGAATCAAATCAATGCATTTTCTGTGGATGTTTTCTAACAGTACTTTTATTATTGTTGGTGGATTTTCCAGATGTCATGGTGGGAGACTACAGGGGGACCAAAGTAGCTGTGAAGTGCATAAAAAACGATGCTACAGCACAAGCTTTTATTGCTGAGGCTTCTGTCATGACGTAAGGTGGTTTTATTGTTTTCTTCTTTTTTTAAAAAAAAAAGATAAGCCCAAAATAACAGGTACATGTGCTGCTGTCCATCCTCAGGCAACTACGACACAATAATCTGGTACAGCTGCTTGGAGTGATTGTGGAGGAAAATGGGAGTCTGTTTATAGTTACTGAGTACATGGCCAAGGTAGGTGGTTGATTGTGTGATCACTGAACTGCATCTAAAACATAGTTATGCAAATATTTTTATTTTATTTTTTTGTTTTTAGGGCTGTTTGGTTGACTATTTACGTTCCAGAGGCCGAACAGTACTTGGTGGAGATGCACTCCTTCATTTTACACTGTGCGTATTTCTACAGTTGTCTACACTATCTGAAATTAATCTGTATTAATTGTAAACTGTGCAGTTCATGCTCAGAGGTTCAGCTGTGACCTGATACTGCAGGTATGCGGTGGGGTTTATTGGTTGAAAAAATAACATAGTCATGATTTACTTGACTTACACTTACAGGCTTATTAAAGAATTGTTTTAGGTTCAGTCATTTACATACATCAACAGCGCGGGGGGGGGGGGGTGATAATGTAGTGTAAAAGGCAGCATTGCAATAGTAAACAAGCCTGTTTAAATTATTAACACATTTTAGATAAGAAACTGTAAAATAAATCAGGTTTGTTCAGAGTAGTCCAGCTTAAAAAGGAAACATCCCTCAGGTTTAAACTTTTCTCAACAGTGATGTCTGTGAAGCCATGGCGTACCTGGAGGCAAATAACTTTGTCCACAGAGACTTAGCAGCCCGAAATGTTCTTGTGTCAGAAGACAACATTGCTAAAGTCAGCGACTTTGGTCTGACCAAGGAAGCCTCTTCCACTCAAGATACTGCGAAGCTCCCTGTGAAGTGGACATCACCAGAGGCCCTCAGAGAAAAGGTACACTGTTATTTAGAAGGACTGCTGACCATGTTTGAGAGTGTGCTTCACCATGTGTACCTACCACATGACAAAAGAAACTCTGACATCTGTGTTCTTTTATTTGGTAGAAATTTTCCACCAAATCAGATGTTTGGAGCTACGGTATTTTGCTTTGGGAGATTTACTCTTTTGGCCGAGTGCCTTACCCAAAAATAGTAAGTATCATAATCTTTCAAGGTGGAACTAAGTGGGAGATTAATTACTTTGATTTTACAGACTGTCCCTCTTCTTCTTTGATAAGTTCCGGCAGGCTGTACACTATACTGTAATGCTACCCTTCGTATCAAACTTGGAAAACTGTATTTTTGGTTAATCAAAAACAAGCTTCCTTATCTTCTGTCAGAAATCTCATGGATGCATGAGCCTGCAAATTGTGTGACATTGTAGTTTTCTGCTGTCACTGAAACACTCAACTAATATGTCTTTTGCGCTTCTCCATAGCCATTAAAAGATGTAGTACCCAGAGTGGAGAAAGGATACAAAATGAACTGTCCAGATGGCTGTCCTGAAGTAGTCTATAACATCATGAAACAGTGCTGGAACTTAGATCCTGCTGCTCGACCAAGCTTCCAGATGCTGAAAGAGTGGCTACAACATATCAGCCAAGGAGTGGGAAGAAAACACTGAGAGATATGACTGATATGAAGCAAAGAAGTTACTGTTCTGCTACTCTCATTTTGACAGCTTGGATCATAACATAGACTTAAAAAATGTATTATTATTATTAAAAATTTGATGTAAGACACAAAAGAACATCCATAGCACAAGTATAAATATTCTCATGGACTGAATTATTTGGCAACTTTCACAACAAAAAGATTTTCATAAACTGTTAATTATGACTGTCAAGATATATATTCTATAGTGTCTCAGGTTCAAACTGCAGTGACACTTCTGCTTCAGTTAGTCTTGTCTTATTGTGCTCTGTTATCAAGAGTGAATGATGGCTGGTAACATCTGCCTCAGAGCCACCGTCTTTTGGTGTGTGTGTGTATGTGTTTTTTATGTGTTTTTTTTAAATAACTTATGTCCCCTTCATTGATATTATGGGTCATTTTGCTAACATTTTGTTATTAACGTAACTTCTGACCATCATTAGTTTAGGTGAATTGAATTATGGATTGAGTTTAAAGAGGAAGAATGGCTTTAAATGTGGTTTTGATACATAAAACCCTATTGCACTGTATTTAAACAAACAGTTAAAGTACACCCTTTTGGATGAACTGGTTTATTGTTATATGTCAAAGAGAGAAACAAAGGTGACACTTGACAAATGTCACTTTTACTACTGATATATAAAAAAACCAGCTCAGTTGTGTTATTATTCTTGTGTACAGAAATTTCATTTGATAAAAAATTATATATATATTTTTGCAAATCTTTGTATGTCACCAACTAGCTGGATTTTGTATGAAATGAGAAAAAGAAAACTTAAATAAAGTCATTGTTTTGCTATTTTCATGTTAAAGTAGTTTTGCAAACATTTATTTCATTAAGGTTCTTTAATTAAAACCATTTGGTATTTCATGTTGTAGAATTAGTTGATTTTATGAACTGTCTTACTGCGATACATATTAACTAGTTTAATCCAAATGTGAAATGTTGCATATTTGCCACATTAAAAACCAAAATTACCGATGACCAATAAAGAATAAATAAATCATTAATTAATACAATGGGTTGCTCTAACAGCCATCCTAAAGTAGCAAAATCATTTGTTGTTGGTTAGAGCCATTGTTTCAGACCAGTGTTTCTCAACCCTGGTCCTGGACATCCACTGCCCTGCATGTTTTAGGTGTTACCCTGCTCCAACACACCTGATTCAAATGGTCAGCTGATCATCAAGCTCTGCAAAAGCCTAATAGCGACCCATTTATTTGAATCAGGTGTGTTGGAGCAGACCATTCAGCTATACCGCTTACCAGACTTTTAGACTATGCTATCTTTTTTGGTTAATACACTTAATTTAATCGAAATTAAGTACGATGAATAAAACGAGTCAAGTGATGGCGCTAAAATTTATTATAAATAACATTTGTAGAGGCTGCGTGTGAGATATTAAGACTCTGAAATGCTCCGGACACAAGTGGCGTTAGGGGAATAAAATGGCGGGGCTCTTTTCTTTGTTGCACTCGTTGGTGCATCGGTAAAACATACCCTGAAAACAGAGGCGGTGTGTCAGCGTTATTTGACAGAAAACGAGCCGTTTGTTCTCCACTCACCAGTTGCTCACTCTTCCTACACCTGCTTTGTGATGGATAATGAGACTGATGTTTTCTACCGGCAGTTGCCAAAAGTGGTAAGTCAAAAAAAGAAGATGAAAGAAATAACTATTTTCAGAAAGAAACGTTACTAAATGTGACAAACTTGTGGAAGCTACATGCTAACGTCAGCTTTTTCACTGTCGCTAGGAGCTTCATGCTCACCTGAACGGGTCAGTCAGCTACAAGACCATCGAAAAACTCATCGGCCGAAAACCACATCTCAACATTGAGCACAGCATGACTGCTATTGGCAAAGGGCAGCGGAGGACACTGGACGAGTGCGTATGATTTACATTTTATTGGGAAAGCACGGGCAGGGCTGTTTTGATATTAAATTAAAAGGGTTAACTTGACGATTAACTCATTATGTCAGTCGTTCCCTGTAATACACCTAATTATCTAGAGTTGGTCAAGCAAATGGAAGAAAAATGATCAGCGTCCACGCTTGGGTACATAGGCCCATGTGGTCTCAAGAACTATTTTATGGTATACCGCCATAAAAAGAACTCCAGAATAAGTTAATGGTGGCCAATATCCAGTATGGAATAATCATTAATGGAATGTATAATATTTGTTCATATTAGAGTCATTCAGGCCAACATTTGGAAATGCTACCGCGGTTAAATAAGTTTCACAGTGGATATTCGACGAATATTCGGAAATTCGCTGAATGGTGCTAACAAATGACGGACAGCACACCCCCATGGTCTTAACCCTGGGCTTCACTTAGGGGCCGTCCGTAAATGACTGTCCATCATTACATTAATTTTTCAATAATGTCCCTCTTTTTTTTCTTTTTTTTGACATGTGGGGTTCAAATCAATGTTTTGGTACTTTTACATAGGAAGCATAACCATTGTTTTTCTATCTGAAAATCAAGATAACATAACGATGTTTTTTTGTTTGGGGGGTGCTGTCTGTCCATTAGTTGCCTGCCAACCCTGAGAGAAAGTGCCAAAGAATCAAAGGCATCATTAAGCGAATAAATGGCCAAACTATCTGACGTTATAAAACACCAAATTGAAAAGTTGTAATAAAAAATATTAAATTTGAGATGCAATAAAAACTGAAATTTCCATAGGTTCTGGCCAGGAATGACTAGGTTGTGTTCAGATCATCCATGACTACGAGCAGAGTGGAAATCAATTGTTTTTAACTGTACAGTTTTTGGGAAAATTCCATATTTGCTCTTTATAATTGTAAAATATGCAAAAAAAAAAAAAAAAAAATTCCATAAATTCTGACCAGAACTGAGTAGATTATATTCAGGACATCTGTGACTACTACTATGCTGAAAATCAAATGTTTGTACTCTTACACCTTTTGAAAAATTTCATGTTAAAATTCCCATATTTGCACTTTGTGATCAAAAAAATATCAACTTTGAGATGCAATAAAAACTGTCATTTCCTGTAAGTTCAAGCCTGTTCAGAACTTACGGAAATTTTTATTTTTCATTGCATCTCAAATTTGATAACTTTTGCATCTCAAATTTGATAACTTTTTCATTACAAAGGGCAACTATGGTACTTTTAAATCGAAATGTCTCTAACTTTACAGTAAAATATCTGATTTCCAGTAAACGATATAGTGGATATCAATGCGCTGAGCTTTTTTTTTTTTTTTTAAATTTTGAATACCAGATGTCGATGTCCTTATAAATAAGTTTGATACCATAAAAGCCTTTGTAAGAGGGGCATTAAAATTCATCATCATATCAGTTTTGAACTGCGGTCACGCCATCTACGCTTAAAACATGTTTGCGCGTCTGCACCACTTCTTCTGGTAGACGACGTCCTGGTGCGTTCAGGGCATTTAGGATCATCTACCGCTTTATCAACAACGATTATATCCCGTTTTCACTTAAAGTTATTAAAAACGGAGATATATAACAGATGGAGCAATTATATTAATACTCTTTTCGTTTGTGTTAATTGCATTATTGCAAAGCATAAAGACAATTTTTTTAAACAACTTTATGTACATTAGTCTGTGATTAAAATTTTTTGGAAAATGCGAAGCTATGGTATGGAGTCTTCTATACTAAAAAATAATTGATGGCAACTAATTAAAGCCTTGTCAATTAAGGAAACTTATTGAATCATCATAAATGTACTTTACTTTGGCTACATACATTATATAAACAAATGTTACTAGCAGCTCCTGGCCAACATAGGGTATTTTCCTTTTTGGACATATAAGCTGAGACTTTTCTTTTTATTTTGAATATTTTTAAAATAATAAATATTAAATATATAATCTGTACATAAAGTATAAAACTTGGGGTATTAAACAGTACCCCAGAAGTATAGCCAATCAGAAAGCAGTGTATTATACATCAGACAAGACAGTATTGTATATGGGGAGGCTTGGTCAGTTGTGATTTTGTAATGAATACACTCAAGCAAGCAGAGGCAGGAATAGAATAACAAATCTTTACTAGAACAAGAGCATAAAACATCAATACAGGGGAAAAAGTATAAAATCAAGGAATTAGGAGGAACTAATTGAATAAAACAAATTAGAAATAAAAGTATACATAAAAATAAGTGTGTAAAAGTACATATTCAAATGATATTGAAAGCTAAAAGTACTGTATTTAAAAAGTTCCACAATGCCTGTGTGGCAGTCAGGATAGAGGGTGAATAAGATGCTGAGGGAAGGAGATTAGGTGGAGTATGCTGTTGATGGAGAGGGCAAAAAAAATGCTATGGTCAGGGCTACACATTTCTGGGATTTGGGGGAAAAAAAAGCACTAGCACATTACTGAAAAACATTTTATTGATTTTCAATAATTTAAAAATTGCCCATACAGTATGATTAACACATCAATGTAAGGCCGTATATGGCATGTTATTATTCTGATATGCTACAATAAAATTGCTTGAACCATACTTCTGGTTGAGACCATATAGAATAATAATCAGGTGGAGTTCATTGAAAACAATTTGATTTTTAAAATTTTTTTTTGATTGCCCAAACAATAAGATTAACACACCAATAAAAGGCATAGGTTCACATGTTATGAATAAATAATACAGTAAAACTGCCCT
>JAFBJR010000214.1:1244478-1334522 GCA_016785285.1 Brachirus orientalis | reverse complement strand
ACATTTTTTTTTTTTTTTTTACATTTTTTTTTTTTTTTTTTTTTTTTTAAGCGTAGATGGCGTGAACGTGTCTTAAAGAACCGCAGAAGGCGTGACTGCAGTTATTTAGACCGGAGTCCCAGTATCTTAGCATCTTTGCAGTCACTCCAAGACCGATTTGAAAATTTAATTTTAAGATTTTCTTAAAATTATTGCGATAATTCTAAAAAAAAACAAAAAACTTTAAAATGTATTTATATGTATGTAGATTCATTCACTGGGTGCTTCAATTTTGTGGTCTACCTTATTTGGATTTTACAGTCAGCATTTAGATCTTGTAGCTAAATACTAACACAGTAGAATTTTATGTAACATGTTACCAAGGATACAAATGCTTAGGATGGACATTTTTAAAGTGAAAATCAAGAGCCATTATAAATCATGGGGTTTTGAAATGAGTGGTGCAGGTGATACTGTAAATATCTCAGACAGTATGCTGGTGGGCCACACAGCATTTTCAAATATCTCTGAAATATTTTTAACAATTGACCTCATTCATAATTGTCCAGAAAAAGGATATTCATCATGATCAACTTTTTGTGAGATCACAATGTGCAAAAATATCATCCCATCTGTATTTTTTTTTTTTTTTGGCAACATGTTTTTGATAACACCAGTAATGTTTATTGTACCATTAGTAACAGGTTTCTGTTTCCTCTGTATCCATAAGCTTATAAATAATGTACATATTAATTGTAAGTTTAAGAATTAAAAAAAATTTATCATGCAATAATTGCAGTCATCGCATGAATGGCAATTATTTGTTTAGGATAAGTGAAAGGAAATTCCCATTTCATCTCATGCCTCATTCAGACAACAGGCTGACATTAGAAGGGATGTTGCTAACATGGCGCACATATCTGCAGGTGTTTTCAGGTCTTTAAGGTCATCCATCAGTTAGTGGACACAGAGGAGGACATCCTGATGGTGAGGACTGACCCTCACTCTGGACCAACTCAATTGCTGATCTTCTCTTAATATAATTACCCTGAACATCACCAACAAGTGTTATTTTCTCTCCAGGTGGCTACAGATGTAATCAGGGAGTTTGCAGCTGATTCTGTCAAATATTTAGAGCTCAGAAGTACACCAAGGGAGGAGAAAAACACAGGTATCATATTCCGCTATTATTAACAGAGCCTTACATTTTGATTGTATGACTTTTGTCAGGTTTGTTTACCAACACACTGAACTTACAAGTAACTGACATCAAGACCACAAACAAAATGTAATTATTATGTTAATTCATTTTTTTTCTTCTTAGGATTGACAAAAAGGAAATATATTGAAACCATCATCAGAGCGATACAGCTGTGTAAAAATGAGGGCCTGGACATTGATGTCCGGTAAGTGTAGAACACAAAGTGTGTGAGATGTGAATCAGCTGGCCTCAAACTCCCATCCATCAGTTAAATGGATGGGAGTTTGAGATGGCCAGTTAAAACCATGAAACCTATGCTGTAATGATGCAAGTGCTGATTCTAAATGCGCCTATTTATCTTGAAGGTTTCTAGTGGCGATTGACCGAAGGAATGGGGCAAAAGTTGCTATGGAGACGGTGGAGCTGGCTGAGGAGTTCCTCCTGTCCTCAGATGGTTTGGTGGTGGGACTTGACCTAAGTGGAGATCCAACAGTCAGTCAACCATTTTGATTTAGTGGCTCAAAAAAAGATGGTGACAGTAGTTTTGTTGTTGGATTATGTCAGAACTTATTAATGTAATCTTCATCTGTAGGTGGGTGATGGAAAAGCTCTACTTCCAGCTCTAGAGAGAGCCAGGAACTGTGGACTGAAGTTGTCACTGCACCTCTCAGAAGTATGAGTCTTATGTCTTTCCATCGTTTGTCCTGAGTCTCGGTGTCTGCAAGTGCAGTAACATAACATAAAATCTTGTAGGTACAGTCGCAGCTGGAGGAATCGGATTTGCTGTTGGACCTTCCTCCGGACAGGATTGGTCATGGTACCTTCTTGCATCCTGAAGTGGGTGGATCTCAAAGTTTGGTTGACAAAGTGCTGAAGAACAACATACCACTGGGTAAGGTGACACAAAATATTCATGTTCTATAGTTGCACAGTATTGTGACAGAATATTTGATCCCCCATCTTGTAGAGTTATGCCTGACATCAAATGTTAAAGGACAAACAGTGCCATGTTACTCCAAGCATCACTTCAAATACTGGTACCAGCTGGGACATCCAAGTGTGATTTGCGTAAGTTGCCTTTTTAATATACTTAGAAGAAAATATGTCGGTCTGGTGCTTTGCCTTTTATGCACATGAAACGTATTTTTTCTACTAAGTCTTAAATGACCAAATGTCAACTTTATGGGTCACACACACACAAAAAATTGTCACTTAAAGGGTGCCAAACACTTGTTTGCTGTAAAAACATTTAATGAGAACCTGAAATGATACTTGATGGCTAAAAAAAAGTGGTTCACCATGAATGATTTTTATTCTTTTTCATATGACAGACCGATGATAAGGGCGTCTTCTGTACAGAATTGTCTCAGGAGTATCAGCTGGCAGCGTCCACATTTGGTCTTAGCCATGACGCCATATGGAAGCTCTCCCAGCAGGCCATAGATTGTATCTTCGCACCAGAGACGGTAAAACAGCAGCTCAGACAGAAGTGGACAGATTTACAGCCTCAGGTGTTTAAGTGACCGATTCAGTGAAGCTTAAACCCAGTCATATACCTCAGGTTTCTAGTCTTTTACAGGTATTTGTAGAAATGTTGACAACAAAATGGACCTCAAACTAGTTATCCAATGTTTTGAAATACTTGAAAGTAAATTATTATTTAGTACAAGTGTGAAGTGTTGTGTTTTTGGTCTGCAACGTAAATCAAAGCAACAGATCTTGTGACTTAATGTAAATGAACAACTTCAATTCAAAGAAATGGCCAGGCATAAGATATGCCTTTTTGTTTTGATTCAGTAGAAGTCCATCCAAGAAATCCACAATTCCCTACCTTAGAGCCCAGGCTGCTGCAGCCACTCGGTGTCATGCCTTCTTCCCAAATTTTCCCTTGTTCTTCTTGAATTTACCATGTTGCATTTCCTTCTTTTTCACTTTCCCATGTTGCAGACCCCCATTGCTATGTGCCACATTCCCCCCATCCATCTTCCTCTTCTTGTCACTGTTAGGAATATGACAGTTAAAAACCAGTTTCTGTAAACATCACTCAGTACCTCCTCAGATCAGTATCACTGTACCTCTTTATGCTGACAATAGCCGTGTTCCCTGCTTTCTTCAACACCTGGTCCCACTCCTCCTCATCTCCACGGATCCTGTACCTGCAAATAAAAGTAGCCTCAATAAACATTGCCCTGATTCTTATTTACTAATGGTGCTTTTTCCACTATAGTTTCTGCAACTTATTTTTTTGCTGTTTTTCCACAGCTGAGCTGACACTAAATGTGACGTCTCAGCCACCAATCAGTTAAAAATCCCAAAAACATGCTAATCTCCAACATTCAACAAGGAAATTTCTAAAATCTTAATATTTAAGGAGTCTGCTGTATTTTGCAACTGCACTCCCAAAAGCTGGCATGCATTAGACCCACTCTCTTAGTCAGACAAGTATTTAATCTCTTTAATGAACTGGTTTGCTTGTCACTGCAGTTTAGTGCAGCCGACCTTGCCCACATCGAGGAGATACTATAGTAATAGAAAAGGACACCAAACCGTGTAGAGTCGTGCCGTAACTGTAGTGGAAAAGCACCATAACATCACCCTCCTGACTTTATACTCACTGTTCCAAGTCCATTTCCTTCACTTTCTCTATACCCTGCTTGTGTTGCTCCTCAAATTCTTTTGCAGCTTCATTCTGTTCAAGGTGAGGAAAACCAACAACTTAACATTGTATAGTGGTTGCAACAAAATTTTAATTAAAGAAAAAAGGCACAAATTAAAAAAAAGCTTCCATTTACATACTAAAACATGAAGCTTGGAATGTATGCATTTGTATTTTGGATTAAAATTTAATTTTAAGGTTAGAGAAAAGAAGTTGTGAAAATGTTTCTGCACGTATTGCAGCTACTGTAACTGAGTGTTGATTTACTACATACCAGATCATCATTAAGGCTTTTGACAGTTGGCTCCAGGGTCACATCTTTAGTTGCTGCCATTGCTGCCTCAATCGCCCTTTCCTGGATGCTGGTGAAGACCTGCAGCAGTACAAATAACAGAATGAATATTGCAGTTGATTTAATTAAAGGCTGCGCAACATCTTTTATCCTTTTGTTTTCCCGTTACTTCCTCCAATGATGTGAACTCACTTGCACAAATTTACGGATAAGACGGTTGAAGAGGCCCATGAGCTGTGAGCTTGGGAGATCAATTTCTTTTTCCAGATCGTCCACCGACTTGTGCTGCAAACCTATACCTAGCAGTAATGCCTGCGGAAGAACAGTCATCCAGTCAACATCCAGAAGAAATGACTGGTCACAGCAAAGGGAGAAGTGTCAGTGTCAAACCAATGAGGTTACTTACACACTGTGCTGCTGAAAGGGAAATGTCACCAAGCTGCCTGAGGAAGAACATGCGTGCCACTGCTGGGATCAGATCCATGATGAGGTGATAATCCACCATGCTCCTCGAATACAACTCCAGACGTTTGAGGTCGTATGGGCTGAAATGAGCTGCTAGCTCGGAGCTACCGAGGACTGCGAGGAACAGAAACGAGTCAGATGGCGACTGCAGGACACACAAGAAATCTCAAAGTAAAGGAATAGAAATGGAAGAATCTTAACTGCTTGTGACCTCCTTGGAATTTTTATTCTGCAAGATGTTGAGTGCCAGGCTTGGATGAAAGCGGCTGAACTGGTAGGAGAGGAGAGACAGGAAGCGCCGTCGAAAATCTATAGGAAACAAAAGGCTAAATTAGGTGGGCTATAAAGAAAGTTTAGAAACAATCTCGATCTCCAGAGGAAGTGAAGGGAAAGTTCACCTTTCCAGAAAGCAGATAGCCACTGGCTGCGCTCTTGGGCTTCATCTGTATTCAGCTCCTTCAGCATCACACACGAGTGCTCTCCTGTCAGGTCATTCTAGATGCAACCACATACCAACAATTACTGCACGCGACATCGGCACGGAAACACGCTAAGCGGCTGTTCACATGTAGCGCATAAAAATGTTAGAAAAACAAGTGTTTTTAATCAAGGCGTTTGTAGGGTTGCACTTCTGTTACATCCATCAACTTTTTACCGACTAAAACACAAAAGCTTCAGTTTGACTTATTTGCCTGTGGTGAAAGTACTGACTACATTACAAAAAGTTGAACTCATTTGTGTGTTATTGTACTTACAGGCGTTTGTCTTAAGTAGACTGGAGTATAACCTGCTTTCTTCCAGAACCTGCCAGTTAAAAAAAAAAAAAAAATTTCAACATTTATCTTAATCTTTAGAAATATGACCACCTCCCTTCTCCATATTTTAGTACACTCACTTGAGCAGCTGTGTGGTCAGGCCATAGGAAACTCCTAAATAGTCCAGTCTCTCTGCTCTCCTCTCACTCAGCTTCAGCAGCAGAGGGGGCAGCTCCTTCCGAGGCATGATAACTTCCTCCAGAAGACTGACAGCCTGGACAACAGAGTGTGTTACAGATGTGTGGTTTTTAATTTGCCTCTTCTAATCTCTAAATGTACTTTTTAAAGTGCATGTGGGGATTAATGCAACTCAGATGTCTTACCTCACTGCTGACGGATGTGATCTCATTGTGGTTCGAGTGTGTGCTCTCATCCATGGTGGGAAACTTGCCCTCGTAGTACATCTGCAGCAGTTGGAGAGCTCTGGAGCCATAACCCATCTGTTAGACAGGTGGAGATCCAGTTATACACACGAAAATTAATTCAAACATTCAACTAAGAGCTGAGGCCTCTGTGAGTTCTTACCCCCTGGTAGTCTGGATTGACAGCTATTCGCACCACTCTGCCCCCAGAGAGGCTGCCGAACTCTGGGTCTTGAAACTACAAAGACAAGGGCAAACTATTCATGCTTGTGCTATGGAAACAAGAACTAAAAACAACTCTTATTAAAAAAGGAAACAAAAATACAAAAAGGAACAAACAAAACGTATTTACTTGTTCTGATACAGTCCAGGGGATGAGATCACCAGAGGCCTTCTTCCCTCTAGACAGACTGTTGAGGATGGATTGCCGAGATATTTCGCCCTCCAGACACACCTGAGAGAAAACAGACAAAACATTATTCAAATAAAACAAAAACGTGAACAAGATTTTGAGAAAATGGGCTTGAGATAATGTTTGAGTTAAACTGTTAAATATAAGTTATGGTACATTGTAGGGATGGCTTGATTGATAGCACTTTTGCGTCCAATATCACTCCCTTTGAGATTCTATGTGTAAGAACTTTAATATATTAATACATATAATGTCAATGGTGTGTCAGAGATTAAGAAAACATAAAGCTGTGTTTTTTTTTTGTGGTTGTTGTTTTGGTCTGTTGTGCAACCCACCCAATATTGCAGTGAGTAGCTATTCAACACACAGGAAGCTGCTAGCTGCTAAGCATCACAAATATCGAATGATACTAGGCATAAAAAGCCCCGGTACCCCTGTCAAAAACATCTCGACTCGGAAGACAAGAAAAATTGGGGTCTTCAGTCTACTTGATAACTAAATGAACCAGTAATTATTTTTGATAATCAATTATTTATTAGTTTATTTTTTTTTAAATAATTAAGACAAGCTTTACGATTTTTAAGCTGCTGAAAGGTGAATATTTTCTGGATTCTTTGCTCTATATAACAAAGAAATAAAACGGAATCATTTAGTTTTTTTGAACAAAGACATTTGAGAACACCATCATTTCATGGTTTGGGGAACACAGACCAACATTTTTCAATATTAACTAGTCAATGAATTGAGAAAATTATATGCAATTAAGGAAATAATAGTATTAATAATAAAACCACAGACTTTCACGAGGTTTCCCACAATCTTACCTGCACAACAGCGAGGACTTCAGGTAACGAGTTCTGAGTGGGAGGAACAGGCGGCAGGAGGCAGAAGAGGTGATGAGCTGGAGCATCAGACAACATCTGCAGGTCATTGGGGGAATTCTGGAGCCAAAGGAAATGACGGGTCAGCAAATAAACACGAAAGAGACAAAGCACTGTGTATGGGACGCTGTGCTCTGTATAAATCAGAAGGACTTAATTACAAATTAGATATTTCACCTTATAATGTGATGCCACATAAAGAGCCATCAACCTCTGCAAGAAGGCCTCAGACGCCTTGTGGTAACAAAACAGTGTGTCTCTGTTCACATAATATCTGAACAGCGTGGGGTAAGGATGAAAACAGAAATCGACAATTGTCTTTGCTTCAGACTCAAATATAAACTCGAAGACTGAAAAAAATGTGTGGTTCCTGCTTTTGGCAGATGGTCACACAGGCATGAGCTGCTTCTCTTTGTCGTAGCTTATAGTAGTTTAAATATTTTTAAGTTTGGACCACTGATCTTCCCCAAAAAAAAAGCTAATTGAAAACCTAAACTTGGGCCTTTGTAAAAGACATAAATTGGGGAATTTGTAAATTGAACATAAATTGAATATAACACTCAAAAGTATGTTTGCATAGGTGCCAAATCACTTTAAAATAAAAATAGTTTGTTTTTTAGCCTTAGAATAAGGCCATGTTCCTAAAGAAACCTGAGGAGACAAACCAGTCACAGCATTCACTGCCACGACATTAACACTTTTTTGTAACAAATAGTAGTGTTTGTATCACCATAAAATAAGCCAATTTAACCAGATTTGGTTAAAATGTAGTACTATTGCCTGGGTCATTGTTATTGTAATTTCTTTGAGTCACACACAAAAGTTTATGGTTGCTATCACTCCAGAGCATCAGGTGTCATGAATGGGTTCCGACCAGGTGCAACTTAAGGATACAGGTCACACGTCTGTGGAAGTGGGCAGCCAGAAATAAGCCTGGGAATGTTCAGACAGTCCAGACAGAGGAGATCATTCAGCCACTTCTCCACAGCGTCTCCTGGAGCATATCGGATGGACTCGTGGAGAGAAACCTCGTGTAGAGAGCGAGCTGAGCAATGAAAATCGGGACAGAAGTCAGTCAGGTGATAGAGACACATCAAACCCTGAGATGCAGTTGTGATCATTTACCTGCTGCTAGCCTCGCTGTGTTGGTGGTCCTGTTCTCTGCCGACATGTTCTGCTGACTGTCTGCACTCTGTTGCCTCAACTGCTGTATCAGTTTGAGGGAGAGGGAACGTCCGGTACCTTCGTACCTACAGAGACCAGAAATATGAATACTTGCAAAAACGACGAAATAATTTATTGATCAGTAGCATATTAATTATTTAATCATCTACATGCAATCTACTTATTGCAACATGAAGCCTTGACTGTCTTTTTTCCTTCGATTATAACAAACTTGAAGTTACATTTAAAGCTACAGTGAGTACCTTTTGGTGATTTTTTTTGTTTGTTGATCTTTTCATAAAAACCTCCTCATATGTCCATGAAACGGGTAATAAAAGTTGACAATGTAATCTCTCTACCAATGATGTTATAAGTTACATTAATGGGAGGTTATTACATTATAAGGTTAGGCTTATTTTAGCAGAACTATAACCCGAGCTGTCCTGCCTTTTTACTAGCACACTGTTGCCGCTGCCATCATTTGCCTTGACGTAAATGGAATGACTTCCTGTGCGCAGCGCAGAAACGTTGCCATGCAAAACAAGATCTAAACACAGCTATACTGAGAAACACAAGAGAAAGTCTTGTGGAGCTGAAAGGCTTCGTCTATAGTGTGTTTGAAAACAGCTTGAATGTAACAGACGTTTGTTTACATTTAAAGGTTATGCAATACAGTTTTAAGGTAAAGTGTTTACAATATGTAAATGCAACTTTAAGCAAAATTGTGATGCATATTTCACTAACTTGAGACATTTAATAAAGACATTAAACTGCAGGTTAAACCATGATTTTTCATGAACACAAAATATTTATGGATTGCCTTTATTTAATTTGTCATGAAATCCATCAGTGTGTGGTTATATAAATGTCATCAAGCTCTCTTACTGACCCGTTGATGGTTGAGGCCATGAAAACCAGATAAGGCCCGAGCAGGTTCTTGACCAAAGGAAGAGGGATGGCTGCAGCCTCGTCAATGACCAGCAGTTCAGCCTGGCCCAGTTTCACTGCATCGCCTGGGTGGATGTACTGTTGGTCAAAAGGAACAGGGAGGTCAGATGTGCGTCTCTCTCCTGTAAATTGAGTAGTGGTGGGGCTTCATTCACCTGAATCGTCTGTCGATGCTCTTTGAAGATGTTGACGCGCACCACTGCTTTGCTGAACTCTGGGTTCAGAGACTGGATGATTTCATAGTCAAGATGCTCCTATGAATATGCAGGAGAACATGAAGTGGTGCAGTTCTGTACTCACAGCATCAGTCAAACTACTGCCGCGGATACAGAGAAGATGCTCAGACAGCCTACCTGATACTGCAGAGCGTCAAAGCCTTTGAAGATAAATTCAAACATGGTGTGGAGGTTGTCTGGGCTTGGTGAGGTTACAAAAATATTGGAGTAGCTGTAAAAGGAGCAGCTGTTAGGGCAGTATCACAGGAAAAAACAATGTATACATGTGGTTTGGTGTGTGTTTGAATTTAGAATAGAACATTTTCAAAACAAATCTGTACCCAAAGGCCACAGCTCCAGCGACAGCCAAGCCCAGAGCTGCAGACTTTCCTCGACCACGGGCCGCAGTCAGAGCCACAGTGCTCCTCAGGGTTTTCTCTGAGATCGCCTCGATGAACTTGAGCACTGCCTTAGCCTAGAAAAGCCAACGATAAATTAAAAAAAAAAAAAAAAAAAAGCAAATGACACCTGGGACATCTGCCAGCATGTCATTCATCAGAACATGGTCACAAACATCTGTGAACCTTATTGTGCAATCATCAATTTACATTATACTTTGGAAAAGAGAGAAAAGACTCTTAATCAAGATCCTGACCTGGTCCATGGTCCTGCAGGAGTCCACCAACACCCCCACAGGCTGAGTGTCCTGAAGCGACTCCTTCAGATCCTTCAGCTCCTGTTCACGTGGAGACAAACTGTCCTCCTGAACAGAATCAGACAACTTGTTATGAAATGGCACCTCATAAGAAACAACAATTCAATATTCATATGGCACTTTTCAAAACTAAAGTTGCAAACTGCTACGTAGATGGAGAGCAGATAATAGTGAAAGAAAAATACACAAACAAAAAAGGTGCAAAATGTACAAACAAGGAAATAAACAATGAAACATCCACACAAAATACTGTATATTGATGTTTTATTTATTTATTTATTTTTTAAAAAAAGCACTACTTTGATTTATGACTATCTTCCAAAAGCATTAATAGCCACCACCTTCGACTTTCTGCTTTATTTTTAAAATATTCGGAAATACCCAAATCTCCTCTGAGTGGTATAAACTAATTCAAGAGCCATTCTTATGTCCAGTATAAAAAAATTAAAGTCTATACAAAGAAAGACAGGGAGCCAGTGGAGTACGAGTATCCATTCGGAGTGGAAATAATTAGCTTTCCTATCAAGGATACATTTTTCTAAAAGTGAAAGAATCTGTCACAATTTCCCAAACCTCAAGACAACAGCTTTACAATGTTTTTTAGTTATCCCAAAAGTCCAAAATAAACTAATGTTTCCTTTAATACAATGGAAAAAAGAAAGAAACAGAAAAAATATTGGACTGGGGTAACTTTTAAAAAAAAAATTTCTTTTGAGATTAAAAAAAAAAAAACAAAAAAACAAACTATCATTGATTTTCCTTAGGTATTATTATTACGTCAAACTAAAAACGGTACCTGAGTCTTTGGGGGAACTGGCTTGATGTTTGCCATGTGACTGGAAATAGGGAGGATGTTGAGTTGGTCGTCAATGACAACGCAGTTCTTGCAAGATGCAAGAGACAGAATGAACCTACAAATTGACAAACAAAATCAGCAACACATTTGAACCTCCATGTAAAAGACCACAAATCCTCCAGTTAAATCCTCCAAAAATCCCTGAGGAGCACGTACCTCTCATTGAACCGTCCCACCACATCCTGATGAGCCTCTGTTCTGTAGCGAGAGTGTACGTCCTGAAAACAAGCCCCAGCAATCCTCAGTTATCCGAATAAAGCAGTCTGACATGTGTCAAGATGGTATGTGATGCAGACACTTACCATAGTCATAGTGTAAAGCTGTTTAAGAGAGTTCATTGTCCGCAGCAGTATGACCACGATCCCACCTCCTTCTACAGTCTCAATAGTTCTCGCTAGGAGGTTGGGTGTGAGTGCTT
The DNA here is from genome assembly GCA_016785285.1 of Brachirus orientalis. Lineage (NCBI taxonomy): Eukaryota > Metazoa > Chordata > Actinopteri > Pleuronectiformes > Soleidae > Brachirus > Brachirus orientalis. Next base: position 1,323,143 of record JAFBJR010000214.1, on the reverse strand, counting down.
CAAAATCCTGTGTGACAAGGAAACAGACATAAAGCTCAAGTATATATATATACACACACACACACACCAAGTTATCTAGAAACATGGATCCCAAACTTTTTATATTCTGTTTCTTATGAAGCCTCATTTTTATGAGATAGATTCGAACAAGTTCAACAAAGACTGACATTGTAGAGGAAATTTCGAGGAAAGATAAACGCCGTCATAGTCTCGGTTTCCTCACAACCCTCTAACCAACGTGCAACAGCAACAGACTACGCAGACTCACCTGCAGGACACACATGCCGTAAGTGTTTCCCAGAATCTTGTGAGTCTCATTGTAGTAGCAGTAGCGGATGTTGGTTGCAGCAATGAAGAGTTCAAATGGGTCGTCCTGATTCAGATTCAACGTGCCTGTTTTAATCTTCTTCTGCAGCTGTCTCATGCGCTTCTTGCGATTACTGTTTTGGACACACACATTTTATATTTATTTTATATTATATACACACACATAAACAAACAAACCAACATTGTACTTTAATAATAATAATAATAATAATAATAATAATAATAAGTATTTGTGCAGCAGTTTCCAGACAAGTCACAAAGTGCTTTACAAGATCAAAACAATCAAACTAGACAATTAAAACACAAATAGCATATAAAATAATACAAAACAATACATACAAATCCAATAAGATCATGTGCAAAGAATAAGAGGTTTTGGTAAAAAGGTGATTTAAAAGATTTTCAGTGAGCCTCAGATCCTTGGTCCAGAGTCGGGAGCCTTTGACCACAAAAACCTGGTCACGGTCAAAGCGAGACTCAGGAACCGACAGCAGAGCCCAGGATCTGGAGGATCTGCGTCCAGGCTCATAAGGGAGGAATATCTTTAAATGAATTCTAAAATGAACTAATAAAAGATAACCAAAGACATGAGGCCACAAAAGAGCTGACGTAATCCTGTTTTTCCACTGTTGGGTAAAAGCTGAGCAGCTGCATTGTGAACAAGTTGAAGGAGTATTGAAAGTGTATTTTGGCTTAACTCAGTAAAGTGAAAGATTAAATAAAAGCATGATAACAAGATAACATTTTGTAAAAACAAAGCTGGACTACATCTGGTATTATTTAATCAAAAGACATCTATGTTAATGCAGGGACAATGTTTGAAGACAGACACTTTAGTGTAAAAGAGGTGGAATTATTGGTGGTTTATGAATCAACATGTCACACAGAATCTCTACCTCTGCGTGAGGATGTGTTTGGGCTTACCTGCTGAAACCAAGGTCTTTTTTGTAGCACCAGAGAACCGAGGGTCGAGCTCTCACGCTGGCCTTGGACAACATGTGATGCAGGATGACAACCTGAACCAGAGACATAGAGACATGGTGCTGACTGTAAACTGTTCAACAGTGCAAAGGAACCTGAGACTCGTACATTAGTGTGGAGGGGAAAGGAACGAGGCAGTACCTGATCTCTACCTCGATCTCCCACCACAACAAACATGGTGCGGTGCTGCAAAGTGACTCCATTCTCTATCTGCACACGGATCCGGTTGTCTACCTTCTTGCGAACCGTTGCCATCGTCTTCGTGTCTTTGAGAGAAATCAAACACTAGGAACGTGAATCAAAGAAGTCACGTGTCCGCAACAAACAGTAAATTCGGGCCGGTGACGTGACGTTCAGCTGAGTTCGAATAAGATGTCTGGTCGAGCAATAACAACTTTACACAAGAAACGTTTCCATTTTTACCTTCCAAAGCGGACAAACTTCGTCGAAAGCTGAAGTTACAAGTCAAGCATCACGCTGTTGATACTGAAGACTCACGTGGAGACACCCTTTCATGGAGGACCCCACTGTGACGTCACATTTACGCGACATTTTCTTGATTGAAATAAAGGAGGTGATAATCCCTGAGTTTAGTCTGCCAGGCGTGAAATAAACCCCTCTCCTCTCAAAAAAGTATTAAAATGTAATAAAACAAACATCACAGTATCGTCACAAACTACACACGTTTTAAAGGGACAGAACACCAAGAATATATATAGAAAGAACCTGAAGTCTATTTAGGGAGCAGACCAAGAAACAATTGGGTGTCAGAATTACATAATCAAACTATTCACAACAGAAAAATGTGGACACGATTGGTAAACAATCAATTGGTAAAATCAGGATCACAGCACCTCAGGAGCATCAAGAGCAACAGTACATTTTGTTTTGAATGCAAATCACTGCATTGCATTTTATGCTGGCCTGTGGAAGGGGCAACATTTCCTTCAAAGGAAAGTCAAATGAATCCAGCTTCAGAAAGGCTCACATAGACTAATTACAATATTATTTCAAAGATAAATCCACATTGAACACTTTTTGACAGGAAACACCTTTTTGCTAGATGTGTGTTTTATTTAAATTTTAACTAAATATTATTTTTAAGCTAATATGCAGCTATTTCTAACTCAAACGATAATTTATTGTTGGTCCCTGAATGAATAAACTCTCCCACTGTTATCCAAACTTCATCAAACGTTGCTGGGGAGTTCAGAGTCCCAAACTTAATCCAGCTATGTCAGGAAGGCTGGTTTACTGTTTTTTCTCTGTACCTGTGCTCTGGTGACCATGTGGTGGCACTGCATTACTGGATATTACTGTATGTGATAGAAGGGAATCGTTTGGCAGTTTCAAAATTACAGTGTATGCACTATGCAAATAATCTGGAAAAAATAGAATAAATTCCCCTAAAAAATATTAAAAATAATTTAAAATGTAATATCATACAAATTCTATGAGGTTAAGTCCCTTTTATCATTTAACACTCTACAACATTTCATCATTTGTGAGTGACACAACCCAACACTGCAACAAACACCAACTGCTGAAGCATGGGTATGCAACACAACTTTATTGAAACTCTTGAAGCAACATCAATTTACAAACAAGAAAACGGGAGCTCACTGAACATAAAAGGCTTTTTTTAAGAATCAAAATGAGAAAAGAACCGAGGAAGGGACTGAACTCCCAAGAATTGGACCAGCAGTGGCAGGTGCATTTTTAATACAAAAAATAACTTATGAAATCTTTCAAGTTTACAGGAATATTGTGACACACAGCTTGTGTAAATCAATGATTAGATTTACAGCTTACCTTGTGTTTTAGACTTTAAATGATTTATTTCCAAAAATCAAAGCAGGCATTACTTTGACTAAAGAAACAGGAAAAATACCACTGATGAACAAACAGAAAGAGAACATGAGTGAGCTGGGGCAAATGCATGGTTGAATTTTGAATTTTCAGTGTGGTGCAATTAAATCAGTCACAGTCATTAAGAAAGGCGTCTCTCTCTCTCTCTCTCTCAAGATCGCATCGCCTGAGTGCTGCCTCTCGACATTCCTCTCGGTCCCTGACCAGCTCCGCGCTTATAGTTTTGTTGGTAACCGTCCTTGAGCAACAAGAGGAAAAAAAAAACAACATTTTAGAAAACAGCTCCAGCACACAGTAACATTTTAATGAACAAAGCCAGTGCAAGGTCTGAGTACTCCTCATACCCTCTGATAATTTCCATTTGAGTAATCACGGGGTGTGTTGAACTGAGTCTGTCCATAACCAGAGTTTGAAGTGTTGGCAAAAGGAGGACGATAGCCATCATAGCCACCTGGAAGAAAACAAGACTTAAAATGTAAATGCTTCTACTGTCAACAACAACAAGATCAATAGTTAAAGCCACTTTCAGATGATGGCCATATCACACATCATTTGTCATTGTGATTGTTTTGGCTAACACCTGCTCAAAGTACCATCACCATAGTAACCATCTGACATCAGACTCGTCACCAAAGAAAAGCACCAGTGCATGAGAGGCTAGTCTGACATGCCTCTCATGCATTTAATCATTCAGTAAAGCCCACTTTTCTTTCTTTATATCACTCCTATCAAGTAGTTAAGATATGGTGTTTTTAAAAATATAAAAATATATAAAACTAGAGCACAGACCTCCACCAAGTAATGATAAATAGTCCTTCCAAAAACTCCTGGATCCAGAATGCAAACTGCATCACCACCAAAATCTAATAATCTGTTCCTTGTACCATTACGCACCTTGCCTGAAAATTTAATCCTCAACTGTCCATAACATAACTGTACAGAACTTTATTTTGCTAACAGACAAACCAACGCTGGCAAAAACACAAGTTCCTTTACTATAAATTGCACATAAATAAATAAAGTGCTGCAAGTGTGAGAGTGCTCAGGCATATGATAAAAACACTGCATCCAGATGGCGTTTTGGATCACCACCAAAATCTAATCATCTGTTTCTTCTCCCATTACACTTTACATTAAGCTTCATCAAAATCCGTCCATAACTTTGAGTTATTTTGCTAACAGAGACCAACCAACACTGGTGAAAACATACGCTTGGTGAAGATAATAATCAAATAACTCACTGCAACAATTGCATATACATAGTTTGTCTAAAAATCTTGTCTAAAAATCATGATTTTACATGAAGTTGCTTATGTGTATAGATTGTGAGTGTACCTCTGAATCCATTCGAGGAGCCTCTGTAGCCGTTGATCATACCCCTGGCATTACGGGGTCCACCACGAGACATACCTCTGCTGTTATAGAAGGACTGAGCCTGCCTGCCAAAGCCTGGGCCCTGCTGAGACGGCTGCTGATGGCCTCCTGACTGGTCTTGGGAATGGAAAGCACTAACTACTAAAAAAAAAAAAAAAAACAAAAACAAAAAAAAAACATGGAATTGGTTAAAGCAAAACAGATGGAAGTCAGTATCTGGTCATAGCAGAATAAATTATTAACATGTTTAACTGGAATGTAATCTCAGAAAGACAAATAGGGGACAATCAATCCAGTGAGTAAGCAAACAATGAAATGAAAATCTGCCCACCAGACTGTAGCTGCTCTGACTGTATGTCTGTCTGCTCCACAGGATGCTGCGACTGGTTACTGAAGCCCTGGTTGTAGCTGTTTTGGTATTGGTTGGCCTGGTTCAAGGCCTCTGTCTCATTAGCTGGTGGGACTGGGGCATTGAGGTTGAACACCTGAAGGTAAACAAGGGCCACATTGTGGTGAAGCCAAAACCGGAGGCTTATTAGAAGCGAAGTACATTAATCTCCATTTCTTGGCTATAGTTTGCTTGACTACATACAGTAACTGTAATATGATGAGAGGGAATTTCAGGACTCAACAAATAATTACAAACCTAAGTCATTTATTTCAGTTCAGGTAGTCAAGTCCTACTTAAAGCACATGTATTATTTGGCAACATCTCAGTAGGTTTAGATGATAAGCACATGACAGTGTCATCACACTCTTACTGTCTGCATTGACTGGAATGGTGCTGCATTGACATTGATGCCACCACTGTGAGGAGCTTTGGAAACAGGCTGGAAAACTTGCGTCTGAGAGGCTGGAGGGAGAGCTGTAGAGGGGGGAGGCTGCTCCGATGACAACGACATTGAGGTCTGTGGAAGAGACACAATACAAGTTGTTGGACTACATGATACTGGTAAGACTGAGTGATTAGAATGATGTCAACTGAACTTGTTATTACTGGAAAGAATTATCACATTATTGCTACATGTGCACATTAACCCCTTCTCACAACTTTCATCATCAGCAAAAAAACTTTAGATAATTTGTTTTCTAACAACTAAATCCCAAGTGACTTGTGATTAAAAGAGTCTAAAATGTTCAATTACCTGGATTGGGTCGATGGATTCTGTAGAGGGTCGAGGATCTGGTGTGTGAGAGGACTGATACATGGGGGGTGGCGTTGGAGAGACGATGGGGACCTGTAAGAGGAAGAGCGAAAAATAAGACATTCTCAATTTTAAAATATTCAGTGGGTGTGATCCCCAACATCATGTTTAGTGACTTACTTGCGTGGGCTCAGGTTGGACAGGAACAGTGTTGGGTTGTGATAGCCGAGACTCTGTGTGAACTAAGAGTTAGATATTTAACTTTAGTCAACAAAAACTCCCACTGTCAGCTTACTTAGATACATTTTACACAAACTAGCAGCATAACCTACCCGGAGGACACACCATCTGTGTTAAGTCAATGTTCTGAGCGGGTTTCATAGGCTGCGCTGATACAATGGCAGGGTCAACAGGCTGTCCGTCAAACTCCAGCATGGAGTCCTGAAAAGAGAGTAGTATTTTGTATGATTCTGCAGTTCACATGCAGTGCCCAAAAAACATTACTAACCAAAACCTGTAAGCAGTTGAGATGTCCTGCCTCACTGAATTAACATATCAAATTGAAAGTAAATGTTTAATAAGACAATTAACATGTCCTCTCACAGCAGCTTTGCTGTTTTATATGTGTGGAGAAAAAAAGTTAAAAAAAAAAAAAAAAAAAGCTTGTAATGTCTGTGAGCATCTGCTTCTTCATCCTGCTTCCTCATCAATGATTTCAGGAGCTTTGTCTGGTTGATAGAGGTTCAGTGTTTATATTGTGTGAAGTTTCAAGAGTGAAATTAACTGCTGTTTGCGCTGTTTATGCATCTGACACAATGAAGTAAAACGCATACTAAAAGAAAGCATTGACGGAGGTTTTTGTTCAAGGCTGACAGTTGAGTTGTAGCCGATAAGGTTAACGATGACAGATTATCGCTTCCAAAGACTATAAGTTTTCTGTGGTTTTCAAACTAAAAAAAAGTGCTTTAAAACGTCTATGTTTTGATGGCTCTGAAATGCCAAAGCAGTATGGATGGTGGCCAACCTGGATAGAATTTATGAATTTTTAAATGAAAATAAAGTGATGTCAAAATAGCCTAAAACATTTACAGTGAACATTTTTTCCAAGCACAAACTACTCACCTGCATGAAGTTGTATGTTCCCTGCATCTGTGCCATTAAGTCCTGCACCACCTGCTTCCTGACCATAGGGTCAGTAGGTGGCACAGGGGATGTTAAAGTCAAGGGGTGGGTCTCCAAGGCAACAGGTGGAGCCGTAGGCTGCACAGGCTGCTGCTGCTGCTGCAGCGCACCAACTGCCTAGGATTGTATGACAGGCAGAACAGGTAAGTGATGAGATGATACCTAAGGGTTTATATACAGATCACTTTAACTCTCGCAAACTCTCGAATCTCTACTACTGATGACCATCATGTACACTGCATGTACATTACTGTGCCTTCAATGGGGAAAAAAAGTGCCTATACATGTAATACGATTACCCAAGCACATCACTTTACTGGAAACACCTGTTAACCATCTAATCAGCAGGCATATGGCAGCAACACAATGCATGACATCACTCAGACACAGGGAAGCAGCTTCAGTTAATGTTTATCAAATATCAAAATGAAGAGAAATTGTGATCACAGTGACTTTGACCTAGGTGTGACTCTGTGATGCCGGTGTTGCCTGTGATCTTTACAATCCTAGTAAAGAAAAGCTACGGTAACTCAGATACTCTATACAAGTATGGTAAGCAGAAAAACACCAACACAACAGTTCAATCAAGACTGGAAATATGCTGAATTTCTGCTGAGGCACACAGATGATTAGGTCAGAATTTGGTGCCAACAGCATGAAGCCGTTGACTAATCCTTCCTTGTGTCAACAGCCCAGCCTGCTGGTGATGATGGTAGTGGTATGTTTTCTTGGCACACTTGCTGCCCTCAATACCAATGAATTATTGTTTGAATGTTACAACCTGAGTATTATTGCTGATCATTGTGTACATCCCTTCATGGCCACAATTAACCATGTTCTAGCCATTTACAGCAGGACAATGCTCCATGTCACAGATCAAAATTTCACTAAAACAAGTTTCAAGAAGATGATACAGTTTCATCTGCCTTCTTGGTCACCAGATCTAAAACCAGTAAATGATTTTTTGGAACAGAGACGCTCCAGTTACACGTCAGCATTTGGTTGCAAAGTATGTCCACGGCAGGTGCGCAGGAGAAACAACAAAGCTGTGAGAGACACATCAGATCAGCACTGCTGCTGTCACACACATGCATTCACTGACAATGGCCTGGAGTCTGCAAAATAGCAATGCACTCAGGGTGAAGTAACCAAAACTAACACTTATTAGTTTCTATGCAATAAAAAGTAAAAGCCATTCTTTAAGTGCTTAATCAAATTGCAAACAGTAATAAAATGCTTTACTCATTACCATCCATCCGTCACTAAACATTACTGTAATATTTTCAGGAACTTGACCAAAGGAGGAATATATAGCAATACTGTTTTGTCCCCCTCTAATCAACATAGCAACATGGTGGATGTATACGAGACTTCCCTCTCTGAATGGAGGCAATTTGAAGTTAAATTGTTTCTTGATTAAACAGAAATTCCAATCAAAAAAATAAAGCAAATATTTAACACAAAAGAGGGAAAGGTAAAAGATCCAACCAAAACAATATCCCTGTAGCTAACCTCTGTGTCCGTGGTCCACTCATCCCCCTGCTCCTTCTCACTGCCACTGTATGTGCTGTCTGGAATGAACTGTCTATTTACAAACTGCAGGGAGGAAAAAAAAAGAAATTGTTAGTCCCAAAAATGCAACAAGCACCACCATGTAAATGAAAACAGGAACATTAATCTCACTTCTGTTGTTTCCACCGCAATGGGCTCTATGAACTCCTCAATTATTTCAGTTTCTGCAAAGAGGTAGGACAGTTTAGAGTTAGCTTTGTTGATCTCTTTGACAGTTGAGGACATAAACATAAACAGTCAGGTTTGGTGCAGAATGACCTAAGAGAAATGTCAGGACCTGGATCAACAGTCTGCTCCTCTGCTTCCGAAGATTCAGCTGCCCCCGACGCTGCTGCCACTGCTGCTGGCTCCTCCTCCTCTTCCTCCTCACAGACTCCATTTTGATGAGACTGGACCCTGTCAAAGTACCCGCTCAGCAAAACCTGGTCCAAGGTCTCCCTCAGTGCTTTGTCTAGAAAGAAAAAAGAAGAAAAACATGCTTAGCCTTGCATCAAAAAGTCAGGTAATGAAATCATAATAGTTCATATCTGCTTGCAAAAAAAAAGTTTTATACCTTTACCAAGTCAAATACCTCAAAAACAAATGAGTAACATTCAACTGAGCCTAAACTGACAACTGTAAAGGAGTTAAAATATTGTAGTAAATTAGGTCACGTGATCATATTGACAACAGCCAAACATTGCTTTCATTCAGTTTCCTACTCAGCATCTAACCGAGCATTCCTACTCGGGATCTAACTAAAACACTGAAAAGGTTGTTTAGTTGATGAGCAAATAAACAGCAATAGGATGAAGTTAAGTCTCTAACAATATGAATTAGGCCTGCAAGATTATCACAGTAAAATAGTAATCTTGGCAAGTTTCATAGTATACACAGTATTTCACAATTATAATTTGTTACAAATTAAAGTGTACATATCCTTTACTTGTGTGTAAGTTACCACACAGTGAAACTGTTTATGATGGCAGATGAGGGTTAGTGTGTCAGGTTAAACTTAGGTCACAAGCAACACAAATTAAGCAGGAATGTAGAAAATTATTTCTAGAGGGCATTAATGATTGCTGTTACTACCAAAAAGAGATACATTTTCTTATTTCTCCATTTGGGCACATTTTTAAAATAAGTACCAGCAAAAAATATGTCTGAGCAAAAGTACATGGTAAGATAAATTATAGAGTACATTGTGCTACTAATAATGTACAGTAATGCTGTAACCCTGCTATAATTTCAGTATTTAGCCCGTCATAGGCTCGATATTCTAAACACTGGGGACTGATTAGATTTGAAAAAGACTGCTACATGAGTTGTTATTTACTGAAGAACACTAATCCTTTAGCTCAGACCTTTCCACTTGTGGTTCTTCAGAAAAAGCATTTCAGTGTTATTTTCTTTACCGTCTACGGAACCCTGAAAAAAAATCACCCTGAGTAACCAAATCTCCGTAGAGAAGCAAAATGGTTGGCTTGTGTCACTCCAGCGAACTGGGTCACCAGTATCCTAATGTGACTTGACCAGTGGAACCACAGGCGACAGGGCCACTGGTACTCTGCCCCACTGCTGAGTCAGGATAAGCCCATGGTGGATAAGCAGAATGCAGCAGTGCATTCCCAGGACTAGACCACTGAGAATGCAGTACACGAATATACCCAAGGTCTGATTATTCCCAGTCTTAAACACAAGGTGCATTAACAAAATACAGCACACCCACACACATCTCAAATCAAGACTAGTTTGTAGCCTACAGTATCATATATAAGATGGTATTACATAGCAGTATTGTTCTGACTTTTGCCCTAGGATCACCCAAAGTACACTACCGGTCAAAAGTTTGGGTACACTTTCTCATTGACCGTTAGTGTATGTGACAAATTACTTGTGGCCAACTTAGACTATATGCTTAATGATGACTGATCACAAACCATCAGATAACATGTCCTACCTACAATAGAGGCCACCAGCTGGGGATCTAAACTAAGCCATTATGGGTGCTTTTCCACTATACAGTTTCAGCACAGCTCAGCTCAGTTCTACTCCAATACTAAAATGTGACGTCTACAGACTGCCGGCCACTGATTGACAGAGTGCTGCCACTGGAAGACTCATGAGCACAACATACAACACAGGAATCAAAGCACAAAATGCGGAATTGTAGATCAGTTATAAAGACTAAAAAATCCTAAAAATGTGAGTCAAAAATCTCAAAATGAAGCAAGGAACTTTCTAAAATCTCAACATTTAATAGAGAAGTCTGGCGTGTTTAATGACAGCACAGCTAAAGGCCAGTGATCACACTAAAAACCCTTCTGCCGTTCAATGAGACGGTGAACTGCTATGCTCTGCCCCTAGTTTGTGTGTGTGTTAATGTCACAGCAGTTTCATGCAGCTGTGCTATGACGACCCTGATCACGTTGAGGAGGTATTATAGTATTGGAAAAATGACGTGCCTGATACTAAACTGCGTAGAGTTGTGCTGGAACTTTATAGTGAAAAAGCGCCATGTGTCTCACATGAGTCTCTTTTATTTCAATTTAATTTTAAAGAAGTTAAAATATTTTCAGTGAAGTTTAAGTTATTGTTATGTCCTACACAACATATTTGATTAAAATTGTAATTAAATAACAAAAAAAAAAATCACCATCACATTGTTAATTGTTTGTTCTAGTACTTGAAATTTTTCACTCACATGTTGTCCCAACCACAGCCTTGTCCTTTCCTTCCAATAGGTCCCAGAGATGCACCGATGCTTCTTCATACTGGTCGACCAACCTGCAATGTGAAAGATGATGTATAGTTTACTGACGAAAAAGGAAAAACAAGTCTTTTACATCTTTAAACTTATCCAGATATTAAAACCTTGGCAGCTCGGACCCACCTGACACTTTGATCTCGATCTGGCCCAACTAATTTGTAGAACTCATCAAAAGCTGCTAGGTCTGCATCTGTTAACAGTGGCGAGCCACAGAGTCCCTGCTTTAGGTCCTGCCGCACAGTTTCATCTCCCAGTCGGTCCAGGAGAAACTGCAACTCCAGAATCGTCTTTAGCCTCCTCTGTTCCGCTTCCTCGCGTTGCAGCTGCTCCCGCCGTGCAGACTTCTTTACCACCTTCTGGATCTAATGATAATAAACACACGTGACATGAAGCTTGAGCTTTCACAGTCTGGACACCACTTTAGAGTAGCACATATATAGAGAGTCAGCATTACATCTTGTCCCAGTGCCACGAATGTCTTCTGCAACTCTCGTGCAAATTCCAAATTATGCATGACTTCTTGATATTTGGAGAGGGCCTCCTACAAAATGAAGAAATTAACATTTCAGATATTGACATGAAATAATGTTATTACAGGGTATGTACATTTATGTACCAAATGATGCAGACTTCAATGTACCTACCAGCTGGTCCTGATTGAGTCTTTCCCCACTATTCTTCCTGCCTTGATAATCATCCAGCTTGCTCTGCAAACCGTCCAAAACCATTTTAAAAGTGAACAGTTAAGACTATTGTTTTCTCTGAGTAAGAGATGTACCAACAGCAGATGCTTTCTGAAAGAGCTAGAATGAAAGGTCTCACCTTTTTCTTTTCCATGTTGCGGACCTTCTTCTCAATGACACACAGCACTTGCTTCAAAACTTCAGATTGTCCTCCAAGTGGAACATTGCCCATTGATCCTGGAGCGGATCCCACATCTGGGCTGGCAGACTGCAGTGCTCTGTTTGCATTCATTGCTGAGGGCATCTGAAAATTAAAGTATGAAAAATTTACTTTTCACTGTGCATTAATAAGGGACATGCCTTTTGTTGTTTTGTATATCGACTGTCAAAAGCTAAATCATTTGCACTGTCCACGCACTACTCAGTACAGTTGAATATACTTGATCAATGCCATAAAACATTACATGAGAAATTCAGCGGCAGCAAGGCCCTGACAGAGCATGTAATTCCACAGAAATCCTGAGCCTTTCATTACTTCAAAAAGTTATAACTTTGAACACGGTTTGAAAGGTATTAAGGTATTAAAATGGACATCTGCACCACCAGATAGACCAAGCTGAAGTAACACTGATGACGCCTCAAAAAATTAAATTTGGGCATTAGGCATAAACTTTTTAAAAATATTTCTGCAAAGATGTAATGATTAACTTTCTGTCAGGCAGACATCATATAAAAGCAAATGTATCATCTCTACATGACATAACATGTGATTACATTGGATTTAATTATCAAAAAATTTAAAATCACCTAATTAGAAAAATTTAAATGGTGCAAATAGCTGCTTTTAAATAGTTTTCAGATTTACCAAGTATTTTTCGACATATAATGATTTTGGTCGGGTTATGAAACAAGGATTTCAATGACATCACCCTGAGGTGCAGGACTAATCAGCAGACTAATCGAAAGATAAAATTCTGAAACAGATGCAAATGGATCTCGCAGGAATCGCACATCACCTTTAGAATGCCAGTTTCTATTCCCAAACGTACAATAGCACAGGTGATGACACAGAATAATGACATGAAGGATATGGTAGATCAAGAGGTACTGCACAGTTTCGGCCTGCAAAATCCGTGTTACCCCGATGGTACCGCTATATTAAGGCAATGTATAGCTTCGTGAATATATACACAACAGTCATTATAACATCTGGCTAACTTTACACCTAACTCTGTGTCAACTAGAGATGAGACATTTAACTCTCTATAATAACACTATATCAGTTGAGACTCTTATTCTCTCTGGGATGTGCTACAAAGTCGTGCCCCACAAGTGCGGTCAGCTCATGGAGTTTGGTAAACGGCCCTGACCATTAGCACACAGCGCTGACTTAGCATGCTCATGCACTGCTAGCTCCTGGCAGCGAGGCGTGCTCGTCAACAGCCGGTCGGGAGCCGAGCTCGCGCCGCGGCGTGTTTACCGATTCACCCACCTTGATATTTTATATATCCACAGGGGAGCTTGCTAGCGAAACGCACGAAACGACCAAGTTGTTATTATTGTTGTGTTGCTTTATGTTCTATTTGACTCTAGTGTGGGATCCGCCCCGCCGGCCTCACCGACAACTGAGACGGTTCGAAAGACGGAGAAACTCTTTATAAAGGCGGAGGTCCGTGTGTAGCAGTCATACATATGCCTGTCTTTATAAACTGCACAGGGGACCTTAGTAAATCACAGTTTTGTTATAAACAGCAGTGTTATATTATATAGAAAATGCTGAATGAGAAAAATATGACATTTTCAATGTTGCTGCAATTAAATATTATAAAGGTGTTATTTGTCGTCAGGCATATAGTTCAACAGTCTCTCGGCTAAAAATCTGCACAATCACTATAGAAAATGCCCGTCTTAGTGATAGGAATTCACTAAACAATAATGTGTGGAGGTCCATAGAAGTTCACATGAAACTTAGTCCCCCAGGGCCGGCTCCCTTCAGCCCCAGTTCACACTTTAGACATGCCTGCCTTAAGAGGGATAGAAGAGCCTGCCCCACCAGAACACAGTAGGTGCCCTTTTAATTTTTACAGTTGGTACCCTTTAATTCTTCACCCCTGCTCTTCCAAATGTCTGTGGACGCCACTGGACAGCATCATTCTGTTCGCCCCTTCTGCAAGTACTGCCATGTGCATGTCTCATTCACAAAGCACCATTCATCATGTTTCAAACAAATGAACTAAACAATCAAATAAAACAAAAACTAAAGCTTATACTTTATGTATTTGTAAATGGCTAAAAGTGTTTAAAAATGTGATGTGTACCTTGTGAGGTACAGAAATTGATCCAGAATAATTAAGAAATACAATATTGTATTTCTAATCTACTATTCATATTTTTAAGGTTTCTTAAAAGAATACTGCAAACTGAAATTAATTAAATTACTGTATCAAATAATTTTTCTATCAAAACATAAATGCACAAACCAAACTGCAGTCAGCATGCTAGTGCTGCCATCACTTTCAATCCAAATTTGTTATTTTAATTTACATCACAAGGTGGCAGTAAAGCTCAGCTTTGTTCAGGCCCAGTTAAACTAACTCAGTAGACTGAACTTGCTGACTGAACTGTTTTCAACAGTTTTCCAACAGATTTCCCATTAGAGAGGAGATAATGTAGCTTATGAAATTCACCTGCAAAGCTTGAGGATTCAACTTTTCAGTTAACTTTAAGATGACTCTAATGATATGAAATGTGGGTGACAGTAGCTCAGTGGTAGAGTGAGTCGCCTTTCAATTTGAAGCTTCTTGGTTTCAGTCCTGGCTCTGCCATTCTTTTTGTCAATGTGTCCTTGGGCAAGACACTTAACCCTACAGTGAATGGGTATGAAAGATGAATAATAGAAAAAACACTGTGCGAATGGCAAAAAACAGCAGCTTCAAGAGGTCATCAAGACTAGAAAAGAACTATATAATTACAAACCATTTGTTTCATGGTTTTAGTTCAATTTTGGGTTTTGACCACAGATTTCATTGTGGCAAGTAAACTGGCCATTGCTCTGCAAAGAATGCGAAAGCAGCCTTCTTTTGTTTTGCCAAATACAGGAAGCAGTTAACATGGCTGCATGGCTTTTTGATTGCACTGTTCCACTGAAAGTGTTTTTTTTAAGGATAATACTGATTATGGGAGGATCCCAAGGGTAAATGAAGCTCCCTTTCAACAAATGACTCATTTCCGCAGCCTGCTGTATTTCAATTTAACAACAGCGAACACCAGCCATTTGCTGAAAGAATACCGGGGTGGTGTCTAGTCTGACCTCTGAACTTTACACCTTGGCATTTTAAGCTTACGATCAATTTCACTGTGCTTTAGTTTGAACCCCATATGGTAACAGTGAACAATGAAATATTCCTACCTTTGTTGACCAGTGACATCTCAGATGGAGGTCTTTAAAATATCTTTTTTGCTTCAGATCAGACAGGAAGACATCTGTTATGCTACTGCTGCTCCAGAGCCAACACTATGTCCACAGCTCTGTTATTTCAGGAAATGTGCCTTTAAGTCTGTGTCTATATTTCCTGATGCACCCTGTGGGTTAAGGTTTTGGTTCACGGTCTAATTAAAAAATCTGTAATGATGAGCCAAGATAATATTTAGAGGGGAGATTAATTTGAGACTTATACACATTTTTTTTGGTGATGGGAGGAAAGAGCCAGTGCTATGTAATAGAATTCCATTTTTTTTCCTCTGAGGCAACACTTATTTTTCAACTGCTCTCAAATTCCACACAGCTTTCAACTCTATAATGCTCTCAGGACCCAACAGGCAAAACAGGAAGCTGGACATGAGTAACACCACTTCCCAAAAGCTTTTCTATATTCTTAACTATTTGCTTCCACACTCAGTGGCAGGTGATGTCAAGTCTGCAGTAAAGTGCAAAGTCTATTAAGTGACATTTAGGAACCCATACCACACAGACAAGAGTTTTTCCATCAACAATTAACACATGCAAGTGTTTGCAGTGCACAGAAAACCTAAATTCTGCTATCATGCTGAGGAATCTGGAGTCAACCTGTCTATCTGGGAAGCCATCATGTAAAGATGGGCAGGAAGTAAATGCAGTGTGCACCAACCCCCAAAGAACGTGTCATCTCTGTGGGGAAGATGCATATCCTCTGGGCTTTCTAAGTCAAATCTACAGGAAGTAGTAGATGCTTTGGTGTCACTGTGTCACATCTGAAGCATTTTCTTTTGTAACCCAGTTCTTATCTCTAATAAATTTCTTCTTAAGCTTGATATTGGTTAAGACAGGAAAGTACTGATGTGTGTTGAAACTCTGCAGAGTCCTGGTTGAGTCCAGTAAGAACCAATGGTGGCACATTGTGTCCAATGATGAACCAATGGTGGCACATTGTGTCCAATGATGAACCAATGGTGCAAAACACACTGTAGAAATCACAAAAAAACTGATGTGTTATGTTTTTCTGCTAAGATGCTAAAGAATTATAACAAATATCTGTATACGAGTGGAGTTAGATGTGACATTTTCCACCAAATTATTTAAATAAGACTAATAAATACACCATTGCACTGTGTGTTACAAAGACCCTAAAGTCCTGTGTTTTTTCCCCCATTTAATAGGATTTTTACACTTATCTCCGTAAAGGTGTCCTGCTTTCTGGGTAGCTGGCACAAAACTGTGCACGCTCACCTTGCTACTGGGCTTTCTCAGCTTGGTGGGTGTCCAGTGCAACAACTGTCTAGCCCACGGAAGTTTTCATCTTACATTTACAGTTTGCCCACAATTGTATTCAATTGCATCTGGCTTAAGAGCTGAGTATAGCTGCTGGAGTTGCGGTGCTTTATCTCACTGCCCAGTCCAACTGCAGTCTGTGCCCCTCCCTCCTGCAGGCAGACCCAAGGCACTGGCAGCAGATAAGAGGAAGAGACAAAAGCAGCTCTGGTTTGAAAAGGAAAGGCTGTGTGTGAGGACACCAGCTCTGTAGACATATCCAAGTGCTTTTCCTTGACAACCTTCAAAATATCTTGTTTTGTTTAATGTCATAGCATTAGTGTTTTTTTTTTTGTTTTTTTGTTTTTTTTTTAAAAACACATTTGTGGTCATAATTTATAACCTTAGATTCACCTTTGAAAGATACAAACCCACACAAAGGGAAAACTCTATATACCATGCACCATTTGGACTGTGGGAGAAAACCCAAACTCCACACAGTAAGGCCCTCTGTTGTACTGGGATTAGAACCCGCAACCTTCTTGCTGTGAGCCAACAGTGGCTTTTAATGTACAGTGATGAAGTGAAGATCACTGAAGGACAAGTAACAATATTTCCAGTGTATCAAAAGTAAAAGCAACCATTATGCACACACTGAATATTTTTGTTGCTTTAGGGCATTCTTATATTTTGTTGTAAGAAAAGGTTCATTTTAAATAATTTTGCAGTGCTTACATTTATAAATAACTTACATTACATTTAAATTAAACATTTATGTTAACTGTTAAAGTATGAAGTAGCACAAACTGGATATTGTGAAGAAGCTCAGCCTGACTCAATATTACAGTCATGACTTGTGATCTAACTGATCTGTGCAGTGGCTCTTAAAAAACTATACATACTCTTATCATATCCTATTTTTTGAGAGCATTAATGAGGCGTAACAGAGAAAACAAAAGGTCATTGTAGAGTAGTTGAATCGTGCCTGCTTATCTTTGGTCCTATCGACTCTCAGGTGCAGCAAAGCATGTCATGAACTCTTAAGTCTGAGTCACGACCCTGCTGCACGCCTGACAGGGCGCACAGTGCAGAGCAAAGCTGTCGCTTTAAGACCCATTTCCCCCCATTGTCAAACAGTCGTGAGCAGGAAGAAGGAAACGAAAGCAGAGAGCGAGGGGGGCCAGACGCATTTAAACCAAACACACCGCTGCTGCTGCTGCACAATAACGGTGATGTGCAGGAGCGCGCTCAACCCCCGAAAAGACGCACGGACACGGAGATCCACGCCAATGGCCTGCTGAACGGATCGATAATGGTTTGATCCACAAAGTCCTCAAAGTCTTTGCAGCAGAAAGATTTGGTCTATCTGAGAGTATGAAGTGTCACCTCGGGTTACTGCCTCAGGAAATGATGACAGTGTCCTCCACCACCACCATCGGCTCTTTTTGGTCTGCGGCCATTTCCACCGCGGCAGATAGCCTGTTAATTTGACGCAAAAAGCTCAAACGGCGTGTTTCATCTTGTGGAAGCAGGTGCATCGAGTCTTGGCTCCAGTCTGTCAGCAGACAGATTCCCAGGTAATAGCTGAGTTGGAGACTGCGGACACTGAAGACTCTACTGGACCAGGCTGGACATCATACGACAGGAATGACATCCACTATAGAGAGGAAGACGCTGGAAGCCAATGAGTAAGTTGCCAAACTATACACTGAAATGTTATATATAAAAAACTATCGAAAATACTAAAAGAGCGCAAACCGCCATAATGCCCCCCGTTTCCCACATGGTCACGGTCAATACACTGTTGGCTATGGATCACTACCAAAAGAATTATTTTCTATGATAATTCACCTACATTCCCTGCATTTGTAAACCACAATCCGCACTTTAGTTGGTTTTTTTTTAGTTGGACTGTGAGTTGAGCTGCTCACAATTCAACAAACTAACATTTAACCTTTTAATATTATAAATCTTCCAATGACGCACCATCGTTGATGATGTACAGTACACCAACGTACAGTAGAATGAGGTCAGGACTAAAATAGATCCGGACAAGAAAAGGTTGACCAGTACAAGCCCCATCTAAAGAGAAGTTATTCACGTGTGTATATTATTGTACAGTTTATCTGATCTGTAAATTCTGTATATAGACACCATGTATTAAAGCAGCTCCAAGGCTTTGTGGCTTTTCTGCTGTAGGTTATTTAAGAGGAGAAGCCAATGGCTCCCTCAGGTGGATACCATCAAATTGCACATGTTCCAGTAACACAAGGTGAGCAGATAAAGTTTAAATGCATAAACAAATGCAAATAGAGAATTTGTATAGCACATTTCATGTTTAAAAAAATCTAACAATAGCATGTGCTTCACCAAATAATAATCATAAACAAACAGACTACAAGAAATGTAAGTTATCAGTTTGTAATTTCTATCTCAGTATGAAAACATAATTATTATATTATATTAATTATTATACACACATCATCTCATTTCTTATGAAGGTGTAGGGTCAAAAAACAATTTTGAACAATTTGGTCACGATCATAAAAATTACCATATTATATGATTTTTCTGTTCTCTATTTCTGACATTAGAGGAGCCAAATTCTTCATTAAGTAATTGAGGAAAACACTTAATGGTTACAAGAGTGGAATTTTTGATCTTCTATTCATTTTTCTTTATTCTCCAGGGAGCCGGTGGATGAGGTCCTCCAGATGCCACCCTCTCTGTTGACCTGCGGCGGGTGTCAGCAGAGCATCGGTGACCGTTTTTTTCTAAAGGCCATAGAGCAATACTGGCATGAGGACTGTCTGAGCTGTGACCTGTGTGGCTGTCGGCTAGGGGAGGTTGGCCGTCGACTCTACTACAAGCTGGGGAGAAAACTGTGTCGCAGAGACTACCTCAGGTTACTCATTTTATAACACAATGATAAAATGATCTAATTTCTGGGTTTATTTTATCACAAGACATAGGTTATCACTCAGATATCATAAGAACACATCACATTTTTTACTCTATATTGTTTCCTGTTAAAGCCACACATAGTAATTACAAAATTAAACACCTCTAAGATCCTGTAAATAATTTACAATGAGTAAGTAATAGCATTCCATACTTATAGGAGGAAAGAGTTTGGCACTGTACCAAGATTTTGTGTCTGTTTAATGAGCAGGAGACTGCAGAGGCAGATGAGCAGTTGATATTTAGGAGAACAAGTTATGCTAATTTGATTTTCAGTCAGTGTAACACTGTGTTATTTCCAAAAATCCCAGATACCCAGAATTTGAGATACCCAGTATTTTTGTGGAAACTTTTTGTGGAAGTCTTTTTAAAGAATACAGGTTAATGCCTTTAAGGCTGATTGGATGTTCATCGTCGTCCTCTCAGTAACACAGTGACATCTTGTCATTCCTGCAGGCTTTTTGGTCAAGACGGCCTCTGTGCTTCCTGTGAGAAGAGGATCCGAGCGTTTGAGATGACAATGCGTGTGCGGGACAAGGTTTATCACCTGGAGTGCTTCAAGTGTGCTGCCTGCCAGAAACACTTTTGCGTGGGTGACCGCTACCTGCTCATCAACTCAGACATTGTGTGCGAGCAGGACATTTTTGAGTGGACCAAACTCAACAATAACATGGTTTAGGAAAGAAATCTCTGGTCCATATGATACTTTGCCTTTTTCCAGGTGGCTTTAAAGGGAATAAAGCACTGACTATTTAACCTTCTATAGCCCGTGTGGGCTTAATTATGTATGTGACATTCATATGGAATAATTAGCAGAACAGTAAGGAGATACATTGTCTCTGCAGTGCTCCCTGCTGGAGACTAATGAAAACTGCACCAGCAATACCAGACAGTTTGTCTTCTGAGGCTCCATCCTCAAATGCAAAAAACATCAAAATTTAAATACTGAAAACACTTAAACATGTGATAATACTCTTTTGTTGTACACACTGGAATTTTTTAGCACTCAGCAAAAAACAAACAAACAAAACTTTGAAGTTTTGTGTAGTCAAACACTGTTACTTCAATCCAGTCTGTCTAGAAATGTTTTTTTAATTGTTTACTTATTTCTATGCATTTGTTTATAATTATTAGCTAAATTTGACCTTTATCTAAGGAACTGAATTAAAAAATATTAATTCATTAATTACTGAAAAATAATTTATCCATGTGTGTTTATTTTCATATTTGAAATACAGCACTACCAGGTTTTTACATTATGGATGCAATAAAATATCCATGCTAAGAAATACTGATTTAAATGATTGTATTATATTATAATACAATTATAATACAATAATAATATAATACAATAATACAATATAATATTATATATCTCATGATCGTGGGAAAACATGCAATACAAGTTTAATTTGTTCTTGCCAACATGGTTCCAGTGTCTCTTTTGTAACTGTGACAACTTGGCGCACACCGCTTGTCAGTTTATTTAATGAATTACAATTTAGAAAAAATGAAGAGTCTTCCAAGGAGTCATTAAAGGGACATTTCAATATATGGTTTGTTATTAAAGTATGCTTAAAAATACAGCAGACTTGGATTTGTTTAATTAAGGAGTGAACTATGTTTTATATATATATTTACCTGACGTTTGAGACAGTAAGTGTCACTAAAGACACATTTATCTACTCTCACACATGTATAAGAGCAATTCTCTAGAAGTCACAGGATGAATTGCCAGTTTCATTCTCAGCAGATTTAGAGTCATGAGCAGATTTAGAGTCATGAACCAATCCTATTCTAAACACTGATTCTAACATTACACTAGAAGTACGGTATGTAGGTAATGTGTTGATAGTGGAAAAATGACCAGAATATGTTCAGCTGGTTTATGCACTCACTCATCTTCTACTGCTTTATCCTCTACATGAGGGGCACTGGTGCCTAATTCCAGCTGACATAGAGCGGAAGGCGGTGTACACCCTGGACAGGTCACCCATGTCCATCACAGGGCCACATGGAGACAAATAACCATCCACTCTCACGTTCAGACCTATGGGCAACGTAGAGTGTCCAGTTGGCCTAATCCCCAAATCTGCATGTTTCTGGACTGTGGGAGGAAACTGAGGAGAAAACCAACACAAACACACACATGGGGTGGAACATGCAAACTCCATGCAAAAAACGCTCTTGTTCCAACTGAGTTGTGAATCCGGATCTTCTTGCTGCAAAGGCGAGTGCTAACCACTACATCAGTTGGTTTAGTATACATAATATATTCATTTGCATTGGTGGCGCTGATGTAGATGCAAAAGATAAAAAAAAATATGAAAGAGCATTTCAAATGTTCTTCAAACGCAAACAAATGTAAAGCTAACCTATTCTATCACACAATGCATCAGCCAAACACTCATTATGACCAGGAGATGTGCTCACTGTTATGTAAACTATCTTATTAAAAGGACAATACAAAAATTAATAAATTAAATTTGTGAGTAAAATATTTTTTGTAATAGTTCAGTTAATACTGTTCTTGTTCTTCACACCATTTTAACCACCAGAGGTCACATTAAGATTCACACTTTTTTTAACGTCCAATGAATGAATGAGGTGTTCTGCCTGGTAAACAAACAAACAAACAAAAAAAACAAGTAATCACAGCTATTTCTCATAAAAATCTCTACCAGCAGGGAAAGGGAATCAATAAATCATATAGAGAGAAACAGAATAATAGCAAAATTTATGAAGTCATGATGTTTTGAGCTCTATAACTCAACTGTCCTCAATGCTCCACGCTGTTTTCAAAGCTGGTACCCTTCACAGTGTCTCTCCTCTGGCAGCTGTCAAGTGTGAACTGGCCATAGGGTGTGCCCCAGGTCCATCCCACAACCTCCTGCCATCCCCAGTTCTATTTGCAGGCACAACATCAATAGCTAAATTCTTGAACTGTTACTGTACTTGTGTGTCAAGCCAGGAATTAAGTTGCTTACTGTATTAACGGAAAAACAGCTTTAACTGACACTACAAAGCAGTTTAAAATGTTGATCGGGGAAACATTTTGCACATAAGGCAAAAGAGAAAGAAAGAGGGAGGAGATGGCAGAGGGTGAAAGCAGAGCACAGAAGCTCCAGGATGATGTCTTCAGCTGGTTCTGACACGTTTATTCATAGACATGGAAGGAATGAAAGAGAAGTCAAAAACCCACCCAGGCTGAGAATACACACTTGCTGAAAGGGGGAAAAGTTTTCCCACAAAAGAAATGGAAATATACTGTATAAGCACACTGGCCACTGAGCCTTCTGTCTTATGGGGGTTTCAGATAAAAGAATCATCAGTGTGACAGTTAGTCGTGCTCGAGGAATGGTCTCAACAACAGATCAGCTCCACAGTGTATTTAATACATGCTAGATTAATAACATGTTGCGCACAAACAAACAGAATTTGGCGGCAGTGGTGGCTCAGAACAGAAAACCTAAGATTTTTTAACAGTGGCTGACAGTCTGACAAAATTTGAAAATATGTGTGCAAAAAAAAGTAATAGCAATAACTGCAGATATTCTTTTCACAAACTAGACCTGCACATTTAATGATTGTGACAAACCTACAGAAATTATTTGAAAGCCTTGTCTATATACAGTATGAGGATGTCCTATTTTTCTATTATAAAACACAAGCAACTTTTTACTCTCAAAAAAGTTAGAAAAGCTTATAAAACTGGGGAAAAAAGGGTTTAAATGTAAGTGATAACTGTTGTCAGTAATTATCTGTTGATTATTTTGTCCATTAGTTTGATCTAGACATATTTCAGCAATGATTGGACACCTACATGACTTAACCTAGTGACTTTGGAAAGTTTTATGTTTTCGACTTTCGGTATAGTGGGAAGATATATAAAACAGACTGCCCCAAATTGTAATAACTTTGTTATTTCAAAAACCTTTAGGTAAAATTAGTTTGTACTTGAGACTTGCATCACAGCTACTTGCAATAACATCATCCCATCAGCCAGAGCTGCACTTGGCATTTGCAGCTAACTAGCCAATGTTATCAACATAAATAACATACTAAGAACTAAGATATGTAAGCAATTAACTAAAATCACCACCCCTGCGCCTAACTACAATCTCACAGAGCCACATGCAAGACTTTAGACTTGTTTACGGTTGTGGTCTCTGACCTCAAACAGAAGTACTGAATCATGATCTGAAACACGCCAGAAATAATGTTTATCATTAAAATCATGTGCATTTGAAATAATGTGCATTGTTTTCATAATGTGCAATAATTATCACTTAAAGTCATGAAGCTTCAACAGCTGGCAGAACAATATTATATACAATATGCAGGGTCACTTTGGACCTACACAGAACTTTTGGGTCAAAGAAAGGTGCTTCTTTCACTTCCTCTTTGTCTGATGCTCCTTGCTGTAGAGAGTTCACTGGGTTTAATAATTACTTGGGCTTAGAGGAGGCCAGGTCTCATCTCATGACATTCACACACCACACTGGTCTTTAGAGACACTCAGCATCGGCCAAGCTGCCTGTGTTCCATCGACCTGCTCTCCTCTGTTGCCTTGCAGGCTGAGCTTTGCCAGAGCTCTGCCCTGACTAAAGCAGGAGCCTCAGAGAGACTCAATAAAGCCCTGTGCCGCTTGTGTCATCCTTCCCAGCTGTACACAAGGCCGGGAGTGTAGTGCTGTGTTTGTGTGCCGAGTGAGGCCTGTTTCATCTCCAGTGCCCATGTCAGAGTAGTCCTGAATGGGTAAAAACATCCAGCTGTGTGCATGGAAACCAAGGAGACTTTCTGAGGATAAAACCGCAACAGGCTGCAGCTTGTTTTTATCAAACAGCTCACCCCACTGAAACAACCACCACACAAGAACCTCATTCTGGTGCAGTGCGTAATGTAACCAGCAGATGGCAGTTCTGGTCCAGGGAGTTGCATATTTGGCAACACATAAGAGTCTGTGAGTGTATGTATGTGTGAGTAGGAGAGAGTGTGTATTTGTTCTTGTACTTGTTAGCTCTTTAGGACCTTTTCTGGCATAAATACTGACCTTGCCAGGACCAGCAGTCCTTATGGACACCCAAACCTGGTCCTAAGGAGGCCAAACTTCATTTCTGAGGTACAGGATTAAGTTTTAAGGGCTAATAGCTGAGATTTTTATATAGTGATTAGATTAAGGTTATGGTTTGGCCTGAACTGGTTATAGTTGAGGGTGGGGATAATGCTTTGGTCAGGCTGTCCAAATGAATGGAAGTTAATCAGGGTTCTTAAAAAAATAGCTAAACAAACGTGTGTGTGTGTGTGTGTGTGTGTGTGTGAGTGAGAGAGAGAGAGAAAGAGAGAGATGTAAATGACAGGTACATTACAGAGAACCTGTTTTTTTTTTTTTTTTTTATAAATGTCACTTCATGAAAAGAAAAGATTAATTATAAGTGAACTGAGAGGGATGAGCCATAGCCCAGACATGACAGTAAGAGTTCAGCGACACCTACAAAGGAAGACGTGGTTGGACAATTATCTTCAGCACCACTGCGATTAATCATGGTGCAGCCTGTCAATGTCAGCCTTTGTCAAACCCATTTGACAAAATGAGTCAAGAACTATTGATCACGGCCGCCTCGAGTTTCACTTGCACTCAGACTTTATCAGATGGAGCTAATAGGGAACATATTTAGTCTGTGGTCCTACGAGATGTGTCTGTCAGGAGTCACATTCCTGCTTCGATTCTTTAATAGCCTGTAGCGCCTGCAGTCTGGATGGAGGACAGGCTGTCGGAGTAGAATTTGGGTGGTGGGTGGGGGTTTGGGGAAGGGCAGCACATTCAGGCGTGGATAGGTGAGTAATAAGCATGCATCCTTAAACTCTCTTCGAGCATGTCCCGCTGACTGGATTAAATATGTGCTAAGGATTTATTAGGTAGTAGATGTCTGGGGCCCTAGAATAGTTTGAGGACTGAGCAGCCTCCTCCTTCTCTTTTCTCCCATCTTATTCTGTATAGCACATAAACACATATTTTATTCCCAATAGAACATAAACAACATATCAGATGTTGAAACTGAAACAATTTACCATTTCGTAAAAAAAAAAAAAAGAATTAGCTCATTTTGAATTTGATGGCAACAACTCATTTAAAAAAAAGTTGGGACAGGGCAATGTTTACCATTGTTTAGCATTCGCTCTATTTTTAAAAACTATCTGTAAATGTCTGGGAAGTGAGGAGACCAGTTGCTGGAGTTTTAGAAAAGGAATGTTGTCCCATTCTTGCCTGATGCAAAATTTTAGCTGCTCAACAGTCCTGGGCCTTTGCTGCTGGAATCTTTTGTTTCATGATTCTCCAAATATTTTCTATTGGTGAAAGGTCTGGATTGCAGACAGGCCAGTTCAGCACCCGGACTCTTCTGCGAAGCAATGTTGTTGTGATGGATGCAGTATGTGGTTTAGCCTTGTCTTGTTGAAATTTGCAAGGCCTTCCCTGAAAGAGACGCTGTCTAGAAGGGAGCATATGTTGCCCTAAAACCTCTATGTACTTTTCAGCGTTGATGGTGTCTTTCCAGATGTGTAAGCTGGCCACACCATAGGCACTAATGCAACTCCGTACCATCAGAGATGCAGGCTTTTGAACTGTCCACTGATAGCAAGCTGGACGGTCCCTCTAAGGACACAGCATCCATGGTTCCTGGATTGTGTTCACATATTCTTTTTTGCATGATACAGCTTTAACTTGCATTTATGAATTGTACAGTAAACTAAGTTCACAGACAGCAATTTTTGGAAATGTTTCTGAACCTATGCAGTGATTTCCAGGAGAAAATCATGCCTGTTTTTAATGCATCTAGTTTTGACATTTGGCCTTGTCCCTTGTGCACAGAGATTCCTCCTGATTCTCTGAATCTTTTGATGATATTATACACTGTAGATGGTGGGATCTTCAAAGTCTTCACAATTTTACCCTGAGAGCATTTTTCTGAAATTGTTCCACAATTTTTAAAAGCAGTTTGTCACAGATTGTGAACCTCTGCCCATCTTTATATCTGAGAGCCCGTTTATGAAACACTCCTTGTATACCCAGTCATGTTACTGACCTGCTGCCAATTAACCTAATTAATTGTCAAATGCTCCTCCAGTTGTTTTTGATTTGTTCCTGTTTGCTTTTCCAGCCTTTTGTTGCTTTGTTCCAACTGTGTTGCTGCCATCAGATTCAAAATTAGCTAATATTTTTCATGAAATGGTAAAATGTCTCAGTTTCAACATCTGATATCTTATGTTCTGCTGGTAATAAAATATGGGTTTATGGGATTTGCAAATCATTGTATTCTGTTTTTATTTACATTTTAATGTCCCAACTTTTTTGTAGAAGCATAAAATGAAGTTAAGAGGAAGTACCTCAGATGTGTTCAAAGGAAACATTAGTTTAATTCAATTTAATTGTCTGTACAGTTCATATGAAGCAACCCTCAGAAGCCAGATTTACAGACAGAATTGGCATGTTTTTTATTTGGAACACAGTTGCATTACACATTATTCTTTTTCCTTTCCAGTCCAAAATATTTTGTGTAATATCTGCAGGTATTTGATTAGGAGCCCCTAAGAAGTCAGTTAGTTGTGAAGTTTATGGCACAGTATATTCTTTATACATGAAAAAAGAAGGAATGCAAGTGCAGTAAATCTTTTTACGGTTTTCTTTTTTCTATTCATCTTTCTTTGGCTATGAGTAATTTTCTCTTCTAAATAATCCACATATGTCAGGTAGTGTTGCTGGCTTCTGATGGTCCAACTACAAATTGCATCAGATGCTCTGCCCCAAACCTGCAACAAAGATGCTGGGGGGATGCTCTGGGGAATGGGGCAGGAGGTAGGTAAGTGAACCCCCTCCTTTTATGGGGCAGGCAGTAATGTAGTACAATACATCCACAGAATATGAATTAGAGATGAGTTGGAATTATGTGCTTTATAACACAAAACTACAAACCTGTTGTGTTTTCATGCTGATCAGTCAAGAAATTAACCAGCATGACAGTCAAAGGTGAGATAGAAAGAGGTGTATATTATCATCCTGCCTACTGATGTTAAAATTAATTCTACACAACAATGAATGCACAACACATTCATGTATGTCATAATTTATCTAAACACATTCTTCCAGTGATTTGAATGGAACTCTTGCACTACATAATATACTCTATAGGGACCTCCTATGCTTAGAGCAGCTTTGTTTAGATAGGCACAAAAAGGAACCAGGATTCCTGCTATAAATCTAAACCTGACTTCCACCTCTTCTCATCAGACATCAGTGAAAAGTAGACCATACTAGTAAGCAGACCGTGGCAATGCAGTTCTCCTTCAAGCAATCAGGAATGGAAAGTCCAATTAAGGTGGTGGAAAAAGGTGGCTACTGCTTTTAAAAAATCAGCGCAGATGTGCAGGTAAGTGACCATGCGGCAAACCATGGCAGCACAGTGCCGAGCTGAGTGTAATTTCCGTCTCTAATTGGACTTCCCACGCAAGGCCTGCTTCCAATCATTGCACAAAGCCTGTGCAGGCCGGCTGACTGGCAGAATGGTGGACCACAGTTGGGCAGATTGTAAAGAACTTCAGGACAGAAAATTTACCAGGCAGGCTTTTTAAATTAACATTTACAGGCTTAGTACTACTTTTGTCAGTGGAGGGAAAAGATAAATGTAGTAAGGATGCATAGTTTGTAGCAGTATAGCCCTGCATCCAAAATGTGACTTCATCAGTAGTAGTAAAGAACCTTTGTTGTAGCTGTAGCCAGTTTTATTTATTGTCATTGATCAGCAAAGATCCTGTCCTCATGGTCATGCCACCCACAACATTACAGAATATTTGAGCCTCACCGATTTTCTACACCTGCTACTCTAAATCCTCTCTTACTGCTTCAATCCTGGCAATGCCATCCTTGGTTAAGGCTTTCTCTCTTTCCTTGGATTTCCTCTCTTTCATAGATGCCTCACCTGGAACCAATCTGTAACACAATCAAAGTGTCCTAACATGAAAGCTCTGTTCCTTCCTTTGATAGTCCATTTCTCTCTACACTTGTTCTTTTCTCTTTTCCCTGGTAGCTCAAACAGCCATGTCTGGAAGAAATTCAGCTTAAAACAGAGACTAAGTCACAAAGCATTATGCAAATTTCCGTGAAACAATTCAGTGGTACTCTTTTGCGTTTGTGGACAACAGAATGGGCCCTTTGTCTCAAAATAAGCTGTTAATAATTAAAACTATAAGAGCTTCACTTGTTGAAAAAATTGAGAACAATGTTAAGAAGGTCTCAAGATATCCGAGGTAATAAAATATAATGAGGAGGATGTTATACTTGCCCTGAAAAGCTCAAGGATCATTGTAAAGTTCAAACCAATTGCTTTTTGAATGTGAACCAATTTTTAATAAAATAGAAGGCGTGAAAATTAGAAGGAAGAGTGTAACATTATTTTTTCAACCTAAATTTGTCATCACTGGATAGGACTCATCCACCCAAAGCACTGATTGCAGCTTCTAGATGAGCTGTTGCTCACAGATGTATGCTACATGCTCATCAGTTGTCCTTCGCAGCTTCACAGTGTGTCCAGCATCACAGGGTGATTAAACTCTAATAGCAGCCTTTGGAGAAGTCCAGGGGGATTTTCTCCTGAGTCAACATGCCAGACCCCATTTCCTTCTCACTCATTGCAGCCTCTCAACACCAGCTGGCTGCAGCCACAGCAGATCTCCACATGTACTGTACATTAAACAGATTGAAGGAGAACCTTGGAAGTGACCTCTACATCAGACTTCAGACAACTGTACCAATAACTGACATCTTTATCCAAAATATTAGGTCATTCACTTTGTTACATTTTTAACGGTTAAAACAAGGTACACAGCCTGAACAGATCCTACTTGTAATCTAATAGGACAAGTAATCATACATGCTTTATAGATTTTTTAAGTGCTTCAAATGACAAAAAATTCCATTTATTAATGTAAACTACAGTTTATGAAAGAAAATAAACTAAGTAATTTGCTTAATTAATTAGAAAAGCCTTCAGAGAGCACAGACCTCTGCCACAATATAAGCTCATTTCCCTTTATATTGTGATTCGCACCCATTATTAGTCCTAGAATTTTATCTACATTATTGGATTCCTTGACCATGAAAATATACCCTTAGCATTTGGAATCACCTTTATATTATTATTAGTTTGAAAGTTATTTCTGAAAATCAGTATTTCTGTAGTGGCGGTTTTCTTCTGGATCTAGTACCATAGCTTTCAAAAGATACCACAAATCTGTTGACACACTTCCAATTCAGCAGAGTCTCAGCTACAAATTGATTTTGTTTCCTGTTCTGAATCATAATATCTGGAATGTTCACAGGATCCAGATCAATCTTTGATATATTATAATACATATTGTGCCCTTATCCTATATTTTTTGCCAAGCGCTCTGGCCATTTTGTGGAGTTACATACCCAAATGCTGAAAATGGCCCTATCTCACAATGATAAAGAATCCTTCAAAAAATTACTGGATCCAGATGGCAATCCGGATCACATCTTATCATCTGTTCCTTGTCCCATTACACACCTTTCCTGGAAATTTCATCAAAATCTGTCCATATCTTTTTGAGTTATTTTGCTAACAAA
Organism: Brachirus orientalis; assembly: GCA_016785285.1. Classification (NCBI taxonomy): domain Eukaryota; kingdom Metazoa; phylum Chordata; class Actinopteri; order Pleuronectiformes; family Soleidae; genus Brachirus; species Brachirus orientalis. The sequence goes on along the minus strand of JAFBJR010000214.1, from coordinate 1,292,932 downwards.
CAAATAAACAAACAAAAAACTATTCAAATTATTTTTACCTCCACCAAGAAGGTTATGTCTTCTTGGTGGAGGTAAAAATAATTTGAATAGTTTCCTAAATGAAAAACATCTTGGCAAAATAAAAAAATAAATATATGCTGTATTATATAAACTATACATTTTTACATGAGTGGTACATAGTTACTTAAAAATGTTTGATCTGTCTCCCTGATGGTGCTTTCTCAAAGCTGCCATCAAACAAAATGGACTGCAACATTTTCACATTTCAGACATCTTGTTTAGAAACTTCCCACGAAGCACAACACAACAACCGTTATACAGCATCCAGTGGCTCTGTTAAGACAACGCAGGCAGCTCCATGTGACTTTAATTGAATGATTAGATGTAATTCAATAAGCAATCGAAGGGCAATGCGCATGAGTTTGAGGTGTAAAGCAAAAGAGTATTTGTGAGTGGAGTCTTTGTCTGTGACCCTCCATCATCACTGCTACCTTTCAGGCTGCATCACGCGGCCTCCTTGTCTTTTTGCCAAAACCCCACAGTGGACCCCTTCACTCTAATTGTCCAGGCTACCAATTTCAGGAACCACACAGTTTACAGGTTTAGAGCTCAGGCTTGCTATGTCTTGTGTTCACCATGTGAGTCACTATCTTTAGACTGTGATCATCAACCATACAAAAACATCCCAATTATTATTGTCTCTGAGCAGAATTTCCACAAATCCCTTTGCTATGATATATCAAGTTTCCGGGAAGTTTGCCATCAGCTCGCTCTGATAGGCCAATATTCAGTCCAAATCCATCAAACCAAGCATTTTCAACAACTGAAAGAAGAAAGTTTTGAATTAGTGAAAAAAAGTTACACAAGATTGTGAAATTATTTTGAATTGTGGTACAACAACTTGAAATATTACTCCTGCATGTGGACCCATTACCCCCACATTCACACAGCTGTTTACTGTCAATCTGCCACAGCTCATGCAAATTTGGCAGGAAATGGCTGGCATTATTATAAAGAGATTGGAAATGGCTGACTCCATAGCTTAACTATGATGAAGTGAAATAGTTCCATAAATCACTTCACGTCTGCTAATTCTCAGAATAAATCAAAGTCCCCAGAGTAGCTGCATTCTGTAAAATATAGCTCATTACTAAACCAAAGGGACATAAGCGATCAGTGGGACCAAAAGTCTGGGTAAAAAAATTTAATTTTGAACCCAGGAATGTGGAAATATTAGAAAATTCTCACCACCATTTAAGAAGTGGACTTGTGGAAACAATCTTGGCAAATGTGTGAGTAGACAAGTGTATTATCCAACATGTGTCTTTAATGCTTGGACAGCCCACTTGCCAACTGTCATACTGTTAAAGATAAACTACACCCTCCTGACTTGTGCCAAGAAGGCCTGTAGATTTACAGTAATACCCTGCTGCACAATAGTGAGAGCAGAAGCCTGCGAAGCAGCCAGGGGCCTTAATCTAAAGTTATATGTTGTAAAGCTCTGTTATTATAATTGTTACAGACTCCTGGATGCACTGATGACTACTGCAGCTGACTCAGCCCACAAATCACAGTAAAGTCATCATTGCAATCCTCCAGACTGTATCAGCAACAGTTGGAGCTACGCTCTGCCTTTGACTGACATGGGCACTTGTATTATATAATACCATATAGTCTTTTCTTCAAAATAACTACATAAGACAAAGAAATGATAATTACCCCAAAACAATAATATTTAACAACAAGAGAGGCTTTTTGCCCCTGTTTAATGTTTAGGGGCCATTATTGATCATGAAGCATTTTACTGAATTTTGGGAAACACATTGTTTCTGCTTCTTGGATAGTGTCAGGGTTTTCTATATCAAATACAAGACATTTAATATCACTTAAAATGAAATGAAATGCCAGCATCTATCATAACAGTTTTAAAGAATACACTGGATGAAAAGACATTAAAATATGTCCTGTTCTCTCTGTAAATATTCAGATCCACCACAGAGTAGATATACAGTGATAGTGACTGGCTGGTAAACACAGTTGATTGTTTAGCAATTTAGGAGCCAGATGTTTACCTCAGAAGTTGTTGGAGACCAAAAACAATAATCTACTTGTCAAATGTATGCAGGAATAAAAGTATGCTACCACTGTGTTTGTTCTGCTGCCAGCCTGTGCTCTTGGTTTCAACTCCAGTGTAATCTTAACCAACTTGTGCTGGGCTAAATGAGTCTTGTATTTTTCCTTTATTTCATGAATAGTGGAGTAAAAGGTGACACATTGTTTAAAGTGACACTTTCAGTGAACAAATGTAGCATCAGAGAGATGGAAACACGGGCAAGGCTGTGACCCAACATCATCATGTGGTGCTTCTGCAGGGACGTGAGGGACACAGAGTTTCTGCAGCCGTTTGAAAGAGAACAAGGCAGTTGTGTCCTAAACAATTAAGTGCAGGGAGCATGACTCTGATTAAGCTCCATGTGAATGAGCTTCTTTCTTGTCTCAATAAGAACATTCCTAACAATTAGGAGGATGAGTATAGCTCATGTTTGTCCACTGGACACAACCTCGTCTGTTGGGTCAGTGACTACCTGTGAGTCTGAGATGCACAGGAACCTAAGGTTAATCTTTATGCAGTGTTGCAGTGCCAACACGAACACATGACAGGTGAAGAGTCATGTCAGTCATCACTAGAGGGTTACAATGTTTTTACAGTAAAAGGCACTCCAGTGTGCAACATCGCATATATATTTTATTGTACTTTATAGTTATTGTATTTTAGAGTATAGCATTAATTGTATTTGAATTGTGTACAGTTTTAACAACTTCCTTTGATTCATTATTATTCATTTTGCTTCCAACTACTTTCTTTAGTACAGTTATTGTGAGAAGCCTGCACATAGGTTCCCTGACACTCGTACTGCAACTGTACATTTACAAATGGCAAATAAAATCTCTGGAATATTAAATACTATTTTAATAGTAGATATTGGTTGCCAATAACAAGCAGCAAAAGACTGAAACTTATAAGAAAAATTAAACAAAAACTTTCTGGGTTTTAAATTTTTTTATGTTTCATTACATATTCATTAGGACAATACACCCTCTAATGTGACTGGAATTAGGGACTTGCCAAATAGCATCACAAATGGGAATGTCTCTCCATCAGAATAGTTTTGGTGCAACCACAACACTAAATAGTATTTGAAAATGACAAACTAGCACCACAAGCAAAGAAGAATGTGGGCAACAGATGAAAACAGAGATAAAAGTGTTGGAAAGTTTCCTTCTTCTGACAATAAAAGTGGGATTTGGTAAAAGAGTCAAATTCAAAGGTAAGCAACTAAATCAAAGTTGGATACAAACATGAAAACAATGCTGTTCTTAAGATCATAAAAAACCTTGAGAGCTTTTAGCTTCATCTTTATTTACCCTGGAAGCACATAATGGCAGTCCATAAAACTCACTGAGTAATAGCACAAATAAATAAATAAAGATTATGTATAATATTGTTAATTTGTCGTTATGTTTTTTGTCATAGTAAGTAAGTTGTAGAATCTTCTGCTGTTGTGTTGTCTTAATTAATAAAATTTTATTTCGTAAATTTTATTTTATTAAATTTTGTTTCCTGTGAACATTTATTTTAGTGTTACTTGGGTATTTTAGGTTACCAGTGACCATAAGCATCTAAAATGGTTACTGCAACTATAAAAGACCCTGTAAAAATTATATATACATTATATATCAATAAAGTGTATGTGAGAGTGAGAGTACATAAGAAAACCTTGAAGTTTCATAAATGAGTAGTTAGTAAGATTAGTGGTTACTTCCCTAATCTCCACTGCAGACCCTTGTCTTTCAACATTTTTGAGACGGGTACCAGGGCTTTTTAGAACTAAATTAGTATCATTCAGTATTTCCGATGTCTACCTGCTCTCTGCTCACTCTGCTAGCATTGCGTGTACTAAAGTACTATAAGCTGTGTTTTTGGGTGTATGGTACACAGTTTGAGGCTTGCAAATAAAAACATATTTTGTTAATGTAGTGGCTGTTGTTTTCAATGAAGCTAGTAATTTAATTGAACAAGAAAAATTATGTAAGTTATTATATGGTAAAATTTAGCAGAAATGGAAGGAAACAAAGACCTGGAGTGGGATGTGATGACGAATGGGTCGAGATGCACTCGAGATGTTCTCACAGAGCTCCGTTAACATACGTATGCAGGCTGGTGGGGGATTAAAAAGGAGGCTGGGTTAGTCAAGCAGTCACCCAGAGTGTCTTCCTGTTCACCTCCTTTAAAGCAAGCTCTCTGTTGATTAGCGTTGGCCTGAGGGTGAGAGCGGGTAGAGGTAACCTGGACAGAGGGGAACGGGAGGTCAGCCAACTGTTTTAAGTGAAAGTGGAATTTGGAGCATTTGTGTTTGTTTGTAATTTGGTGTGTTGGGGTCTGATTCTGACATCCTGCAAAGCCTAAGGGATAGGGCAGAGGTTAGTGTTGTAGCTACGCAGATCAGACACCTAAACCTACACACTGCTTCAGTTGAATCATGGGCATCTGTATTTTTCAAATGCACCATCATTTGCGTCTGTCTACTCTTGTCATTGTTAAAGCAAGTCATAAGAGCCTGTTTCACACCACCTCACAGATAACTTATTCTTGAAGAGCTGGAGCTCCACTTTGTTGATAAATATTTGGCTTTTTTCAGCTACTGGCAAGTAAAATGTGCAGTATGCTAAAATCACATGACTGCAGTTTGAACTCAGATACATGTGATTTTCAGCCAATATTAAAACATCACACTGTGTTTTGAACCAAAGCTCAAAAGAAGATCTCAGGATTTGCTGAAATACTAGTATCCTGAAAACCTATGACATAGAATAGTACAGCACTCTAGGAATGGCCTCCTGTGGCCCACCTCTGAAACTCTTCGGGTGAAAGGTTACTGCTGTGACAAAGTCTGATCATCTGAGGGTCTCTCTTTACCCTAAAACCAAAACACCCAAGGGTAGAATGGTAGGCTTGTCTGGCCACCTCATCCCGACTCCCCTGAATCCTGGCAGGGAGGCAAAGAAGCCAGGATCAGGACTCCCCCTGCACAAATACAGACGGGGTCGTGGGTCATCTGGAGGGCTCACACAAGGCTTTTATCCCAGAGAAGCTCATTTCAGGGGAATGTGACTCTTTCGCCATCTAGATAGGAGTCCTCCTTTAACCCTGTGTGGCTGCGCTGAACCCAGGATCCACAGACATCTTCCTCTAGACCCGTTTGTTTTGTTTTGGTCCTGGGTCTCTGTGCATATCACTTTGCTTGGTCCAGACATTGCTGTGGGATAATCAGACTGGGTCAGCACACATGGTGTTCTATTACAACGCAAACACCAAAACTGTATCAAAGAGAAAGATAGAAGAGACCTGGGTGAAATAATAACATTGTGTGTTTGGCATGGTCTACATTTTTAGACCATGCAAGGTAATATCCAAAAATACTGCTCATTCAGAGTCTAGATGACAGCAGTGGATATTATGAGTATCATTCCATAATTAAAACACATATGAAGTTGTATAATGTGTAGCTTCAGTATTTGTACAGAATTTAAATGGTATCAATCCACCTGTTCAACAAACATGTGAGGAAGCAATATTCTCACCTCACTATTCTGGTCGCTGTTTAAGGATATGTTGCACTGGTTTAGCTAAAAGAGCTGGTGACACCCTGGCTCCACTCTCTCTCCCACTGTCTCTACCAGCAGTACCAGCAGCCTCACAGCAGGAGTTCGTTCTTCTTTCTCTCTAATCTTCATTCAGGATTATTATTTATTTTACTGACTTATTTAACTGGGATTTGAATCAGATTGGGTCATCCTTACTATGAACTCAACTGAGTAATATATCCTGACTACAGCTCAGCTCATTGTGTTTTGTTCTAAACCTCCTCCTGCTAAAGTCCAAGTAATTGGACCATTCCATTGTTTAAACTAGAAGTAAGCTGTGTGACATTTGAATAAATAAAGTCAGCCATTATCCTTGTAGATATACTGTAGGCTGACATACTTGATACTGACGTTAAGCCTAATAATTCAGACCTACACAGCACACAGATTGTGAGAGGAAGGCCCTCCACCATCAGCAGCTAATTTTAAAGCAGTTGGCCTGTAATCCATCCACTAGGTGATATAGCCTTGTAAAAACACACACAAACTCTATCTGCATTTCTAAGACTTGCTGTACATTACTGGTAGTGTAAACACTAAATATATGGAGAATGCAACAATTACAAAATAAGACTGACCTCAAAACTGAATCTGTGTATGAAGTATCCCAGTAACAAATATTTTACAACATTTAATAAACAATAAGCTGACGATGGTAAAGAACATAAATATGTAAAAAGTAGAGTTATAAAACTGTGATGGATGTTGCCGTCATTGCTGCTTTTCCTGATGATTTGGAAACAAAGCACATCTGGCTTTTCCAGGAAATTTAAAGCTAACATCAAAACTGCAGCATTTTAGGGTAATCTTCTCACAATGCTTGGCACACTGCACAATTTCGGTCTGCAATCAATTTGCGCAGCATTAACAGAGAGACTCATTATCTCCATTGTCTCCCGTGTCTTTTGCAGTGACTAAACAGCCTACAAGCTCATGCCGAGAGTCCAACACCTGTCAACAAGTGTTCAATATAGTGACATCTTAACACCAACACAGAGATGTGCTTTTGACTGTGTGTGTGAGAGATTCATGTTGTAGAGGCAGTCAAATTATTGGGACCTTTCTTGAGAACAAAAGTATTTTTTGTCCAGTATGACTTAAATTGCTAACTTTTAAGATTAAGAGGTTTTTTAAGTTAAGTTAAGTTAAGTTAAGATTTAACTGTTTGTTAGGGTTAAAGTTGGAGGGGGGTCCCTTGTTTGGACCAGTAATCCTTATGGAGAAAAAAACCAGATCCATATAAGGCAGAAGCTCATTTCTGAGGAGCTGGTTAAGATTAATCACGGTTAGGGTTAAGCATTAACTGGTTATAATTAGGGATAACACTTTGTTTAGGCTGTCCAAAATAATGGAAGTCAACACAGTCACCAATCAAGAAAAATAACTGCTCAAACCTGTGTGTGTATTTGCAGTACATGTCCTTAACTGTTCAAGATTGTCCTCTGAAGTCTTCCATATGTCCCATAATTGAACAATCATGAGTACTGCTTCGGTTTTTACATTATTAGGTCGGGGCACCTCCGTGAATGTTAACACTGTGGACTAAAAGTATAATCCACATCTAAGCTCCCCTTTCTGAGACCTTCATCATCTGTGGGCAGTACAATCTCTTTGTAAGATGCATTAGTGAGGCGACATAAACATAGATGTGCTGTCTTTGTTCTTTTTAATACAGATCAGTGGAGGAAAACAGTAATTCAGGATTATACTGTATCTTAATGGAATTTGTTCTGTAAGACAATTTATGTATGATTTGTCTATCTTTAAAAGTTTACTATAATTAATTACTAAAATTAGGATGACAATGACTTTCTGTTTTTACAGTGATTGCCAATGTCAACTAAAAACACGTCAGTTGTTAGTTAAAGCATCTTCATTGTAAAACTATTATACGTCTCAGAGCCCATTATGATGCATTTGTGTGGCCTGTTATTAAAAAAAAGTCTAAAAAATCTTAAAAGCTCTGATGATTAAGTCTTCGTCGTGGGTGATAAAGACTTATTTATTTCGTCACTTGGCCAACAACCATTCCAAAACCTTAAGATATTCACATCCTCATGTCAAGAAACGTGGGAAGTAAAAAATACAAAAATGAAAATGTTTTCAGTGTTTGACATATTTGCTCCAAACCAAACAAAAATAAAAACTTTAGAAATATCTGTAGATTTTGTTTGATCACGTGGGAAGTGAATCAACTTAACGATAAAGCCGTTTTTTTTTTTTTTGTTTGTTTTGTTTTTGCTACAGAAAACTAAGAACAATATTCTTCATGTATACTCTGCGTGAATAATGCTAATGGTTGGATGGAGGTGTATGCCTGTGAGTCTCTTATTCCTGACCTAACTTTTCATAAGTGAACCAGATATAGACCCGAGAGATGAAGGGAGCACAGCATCTCTTTTCTTTTACCCTGTTTGGTCCTGTTTATTGAATTATACATCAGTACAACCACTGCCTCTTTTTTTCTCTCCCCTCATCTCTAGTTAATTTGATCAGAGAATCTGCTGATGCAGTGTGTGCCTGGTTCATGTGAAACCAATTTAAAGCTACACATAAAAATCTGGTGTCTCTTTCACTCTCACACACATATAGGGAGGGTGTGGTGTGTGTCATTTGTCAGAGATGGAGAGACCCCCTTATAGACATAATGTGCATAATGTGTATGGCTCTCAACAGGGAACAGCAGCTGAAGACATGTCTAAAGGTGAGACATTGGACACCGGCCACTAAAGCAGTTTATGTACAAAATTCTGTCAGTGATTGTGAGTAGAGCAAAGTTTACAAAATGTCTCTGTTTTCAAAACTTGTATATTTATACCACATTTAGATAAATATTGTGGAGACATCACTAAGGCAACAAAACAGGCAATTTACAAGTTATGACCGGAGATGTAACTGTGGTGTAACTGAACCTCATCTAACTAATGTGATAACTTCACTAATGTTCTGCTTCTGTTTAACTCTAAATTTACACAACAAAATTACAAACAACATATCAAATAAATGAAAAAAGTGAGAGACTGAGACAAGCATAGTGTTACTGAGTTCTAATACTTTCTAATACTGAGTTCTTTCTCCTCTTTCTTTTCAAAAGTTTAACTAGATGTCCTCTACATCAGTGTGAAGTCCATCCAACATATAAAGCTTTCATATTTTCACAGTGTACACTGTTTTTGTCATAAACTAGTATTAAAGTCACAAAACTGTCTCCGCGCACATTGTAAATTCACATTTAGTACAGAAAACTCCCTTCCCTCTGCACACCAAAGCAGCCTTGCAAGTACAGAGCTGAGGATCACGTCTCTTTCTGCAACATGGCAACAACCTTGCGCATACATGCATACAAACAGCGAGAGTTATGTCAAGGACAAGAACAAGGGATCCAGAAGTGGATGGTGTGGCCTTCACAGAGCCCAGATCTTAACAGCATGGAGACAGGATGGAATTACAAGAGGAGACAAAAGACAATGAGACAGACTGAATACACAGATTAAGTGATTTATATTGTTTCACTGCAGTGCAGAACAGACTTTACACATCATGGCTAAAATAGACTGTGGAACAAATGTAAATGAGACATTGTGAGATTGGATGCTGCGGGCCCGGCTGTGGAGGCTCTGTTGGTTCACAAATTCCCAACATTCCTCTAATCACTTTAAGTTCCCTTCTATGTGCAAGCAAGGGATTTAAAGGAAACAGGTTCAAGTCCAACTCTAGTCTCAAGACTGTTGCTTTGATGACAGGGGAGCATCTGTACAACCAGATTAACTTGTGCATGGATGACAACAGACTTTGATTGTCATCATTCAGTTAAGTTTCCATACACAAATAGCTCTGTGAGACACATGTCACTCAGTTAAAGCAGAGCAACAAAATGTATGTAGAGATTTTCCCATGTCTGAAGCCTGGACTTTCGCACAGCTACACTAACGGCCTAACTGAGACATTTACAGTCTAATGCACAGGAAAGCACTTTCTTCAGCCCATGAACCTCACGGCCACACCTCTCATACAAGAAACCGATAGCCTGAGGAGTTTTCGGGGTCTCTGCTGCTGATACACACAAGGCCACTGCCAATATAAACCTCCCGAGGTTCTGAGCTGCTGCATCAGAGTAGAGCCCGTCTCCTCAGCACGCAGCGAATACCTGGACATGGTTCCTGCTGGTAGTAAAACAGACGAATCACTATTAAGTGGAAACCTTTTAGAGAGAATGCCATGCATGAGTGATGTATATCTGTGACAGCTGAGACTCGAGCCTGTGGCAGTAGAATGGTTTATATTATGGGAGGGCTGCGTATGCACTCAAAGTGGTTCGCCACTCCTGTTTGTTTAGCTGCTTGACAAATGTGAACGCTCGTTTCTTTACTGTGACACTTTCATCTTAAAACGCCGTATCAGCAACTTTTTCCTCCAGAACTGTGAGGGGAATTATGCTTTTTAAAATGAATTCTTTCTTCATACGCCACACATTTGCATGTGCAAACATGTTCATGCATGCATTTCTCATTAAGCTCTCTATGCATACAAGAAATAAATGAGCATATGAATCTCTTTATATTTAATGCAAAATTATGAAACATTTTAAAATTTAAAATGCAGATAAAAAAATCAAAATAAACCATTAAACAGTTAGAGATATGTGAGAGATGCTTATAAGTCTGTGGTAACAGTGGTTTGTTGTTTTAGCAAACATCCATGCATGTTAATAAAATCCATTAAAAACAGTAAAAAACAATATTGTAAATTAAGTAAAGCTTGTAGGGGGGAAATCAGCTGTGACATGTTTCTCTTCATCAACCACATGCAGTTGAGAGAGGTTAATGCTACATGTATGCAGATAAACGCAGTCAGAGTGGAAAAGCTTTCGCAAGACTGTTGTTGATGATGTTTTATCTGAGACATGAAATAATAAAGTGAGCTGAAATTAACTGCAGCACTAAAAGCCAAAACCCCCACAGTAACCTGAGGATATTTCATTTATCCTCACATTAAAAGCAGCAACATGAAAATTAATCCAATAAAAGTTAGGTTTGATGTTCTGTGCAGCCAAAATGTAACTCATTTATATCAACAATGGCTCAGAAGACATTTAACAACAAACCACTGAAGACATATAGTAGGAAGTCTCGTTAACAAATTCCTGTGGTGGTGAAAAAAACTTCACAAATGGACACAGCACTGTGCCTGAACCAGAATGTTAGATTTTTTTTGTTTTATCTTTTTTAACAGAACGATTTAATTTTCAAATAACGATGTGTCCCTTCTTACAGTTAGAAACCTGAAAAGTGCTCAAGGATTATTAATGTGATTGGTGAGCAGAGCTTATGATTTTAATCTTGGCTGTATGTATTTTTGTTTTATTTTTATGTGGTTAATCATCAGCCTACACAGCAGATATGGCCTAGGGAGACACGATTTCGGTCAGAGTCTCGACTTAAAATGAATTCGTTAATTATTCCGAAAGAAAGAACGAACGAAAGACTGAAAGAACGAAATAAATTAATGAATATCAAGACAGAAAGAAACGAAACGCTGCGTTTCATCCGAGATGATTATTTCATTTCAGCCCTTTAAAATGACATTCAGGCACGGGCAAAAAAAAAAAACATTGATGATAATAATAATTCATAATAATAAAAATAACAACAACAATAATAAATTGTCTCAAGTGCTCAATCGTAAAAAAAACCTCTTTCGAGACAGATAGATTCTCATTTATTCTAAGGGAATAAAATCTCATCTATTCTGACAACTCACCGACATGAAAGCCCATCTTGTTTCCTTCAACACACTTCAACCGTTTTAATTTGGATTTTAATGACCAAGACGAGGCGTGACGTCGTTTCCCCAAATTGCAAAAGCGCACGAGGCCAAGTATTGAAATGAGCATCATAGGTTTAATGGCTTATAATTAATGACATGTGAAGACGCAGCCAAGTCGTTTAGTGATAGAATTCTCCATCATTACGGCGACTTGTCGCCAGTCAGATTCACACATCAGGTTACGCCGTTTGGTTTACAATAAAACAAAAACACACAAAAGAAAATATTTGGGTACATTGTTGAAGCTTAACGTCGGCCGATTTTCATGGACTGCTACTGATCTAAAATCCTCCACTGATCTTATTTACATTTTATTTATGATCGCATGTATGCACATTATATATATATATATATATATATATATATATATATGATTTTGCACAATATGAATAAAATAGAGAAACAAAGGAAAAGAAATAACACGGCGACATGGAAATGCTTTAAAGTTTCATTAAAAAAAAGAGTGACTTGTCTCGGGGAGATGTTCTGGTCTTCGGTCATACACCAGCAGGAATCAAAGCCGTTGTCTTCCTCCTCTTATTGCATTAATGTCATGTGTTGTTGCGTGTCCCGCGTGTTTACCGAAGAAGTTTTGCCCCCTCTGAGCTTAACCTCCCATTTCTCCTGGCTGCATAATAGCGCAGGCTGAAGCTCAGTGAGGCCCTAAACTTCACGTGTGTGCAGCCTGAAGGTCGGACTGTTGGGACTCAGTGTGTGTGTGTGTGTGTGTGTGTGTGTCAGAATCACTGCAGGCTACTGAGGCGGCATCAGTTCTCTTTACCCCGACAAACCTTCAGGGGGCTTTTAGCATTTGTTCAGTCTGCAGTCTCTGGAAAACATCTGATTCATTTTTTAACCAGTCCCAGATGCTGCAGTGTGAGAGTGTGTGTGTGTGCACGAGCGCGTCACTGTGAGTTGGTGAGAATATCTGCTGTCTAAAGAGAAGGGGAGGGAGACAAGAACCGTGTGGACTTTTTTTTTTTTTTTTTTAAATATCACTTTTGAAGTATGAACGCAGATACGTGCGTTTCATACTGCGATATGACATCGATGGATTCATATTATAGCACGTCCACTGCGCAAGGTAGGGATCACCAGGCGAACCCGTACAGGACTTTCCCGGCGTCTGAAAACAAATACAGCCCCACGTTCATCCCGGGCAAAGGGCAGACTTTCGGAGAGAAGTCCCGCAGTCCTTTCCAGTCGGAGTGCCAGTCGTTGGATGGCGCTGAGGAGAGCACCTTCAGCAAATACCAAATCTTCATGCAGCGGCCGACCTGCAAAACTCCACCCGAAGGCAACAAGCTGCACCCGGACAGCGCGCACAACGGGACGCTCATCTCCTGCTATGGTGAGTGCGAGTGTAGTTCAGTCGGACCAGGGTGAACAGATATTTATGTTTGCAGCCGATGGAGGAAAACGAATGTCTGTGACAACCGGAGAAAGTGAGTGATGGTGTTTAACACAAGTTGCGCGAGTCTCTCGATCATGAAGTCATCTTCTATACAAGTGTATGAGAAGAACTGTTCCCTCCCGTGTGTGTTAGACTCTTACGGTATTGGATCATACACCAAAATAATCGAATAAGACACCGTAAATACACATACTACATAATTTTAACTGATAAAAATTTTAGATCATTAAAATTAGATGTCAGGTCGAATGTGTGTTGGACGGCAATAAAATGAGGGAAAAAAGGTCTGTGCTAATGGCTCGAAATATGATTAGGATATTTTTGGTTTCTGCTTTTAAAAAAATATTTCTGAATAAAGTGTCTATCGCCCGATAATGACGTTAATACACCACCGTTTTTTTTGTCCACCACATCACTACAGTTTCACGCGCAACCGCCACTGTCATTCTAATGTCACTCCGTCTTTTACTGTTACTTTACTGCACATACAATCAAATATACAGTTGGTCACAAAACCGTATAGATCTATACGACAGGGTGCACACGTTTCCAACGGGAAACATTGGTTAAATTATTAAAATAAATAAATAAGGAACAATTAAAACATTAGGGTGCTTTATTGATTTGTATATTTAAGCAAATGTACGCTTGGAAATAAAGATGAGGTGAATGACAACTGGCGCAGCTCTACACCACACATGGAGAAAACAGGCCACGTCTGCGCAACAGTGCTGCCCGGTTAAAGGCCAAAATGTGTGGATCACAATAAATCAGTCGATTCAGTACCCAAACAAAATTTTTACCTTAAAAGTCTGACACATTATTTATTTTAAAGGACAGTTTTGCAGTTTCAGGGAGTCCTCAGGCAATTCGTTGCACTTTTACTGTCTCTTTTATGAGACGCGGTGTTTAAAATAAAGAGGAAAAAAGCCTCTTACTGAGGAAACGACGAGAACTCAGACTACTAAAGTAAAGCTTATTATAATGGACTGTGTCTTTTAAAGGCAAAATTTAAAACTACATTAAAATCCATTTTTGTTTACCATCAGAATGCAGACCCGTTGTGGTGTAGTCAATATGTTCATTATGATGGAATAGATAAAAACATCTGTTCAATTTGTGGCTGAAATTTGAGTAGTTAGAAATTTATGTAGCAGCAAAACGTTATTACATTTTAGTCTGATTTGACTTGGAAAGTATCTATACAGAAATTACAGCAAACAACATAAATACACCTAATGCTTAATTCTGTCTAAGACGTCTAAGCATTATGTGATTTCACTTTTAAATAAAAGAAATGGAACTGTCCCAACTCTACTCAGTTGGGCCAATTACAACTAGGCCTACAGTATACAGAATCAAAATTGTTAGCACAATTGCCCGAACCACACTTTGTCAAAAAAAATACATCCATAAAGTGCAAAGTCATCTGTTTTCCTGGACACTCTTTATTCAAGTCGAACTGACACATTTTCAGGGGTTTGAGAGCAAAGCCTCCAACAGACTGCGGCACCAACACATTGAAGTGAACTGATTTGGCAAGTGCATTGACAGAACCATTTATGTGCCATCATTAAATGCGACATGCCTCCCTTGAGGAAGGTTCTGCAATGTTATTATTGAAAATGTTGCATCCAGATGAAGGCATCATGGCTCTGGGGAGGATACTTTGGGGTCCTGCCAAAGCCTCAGGCGTCAACAGGCTTGTGCTGTTATGTGTGGTCCTCAATGGAAGATATATTGCTCAATTGCTGATGGTTTATCTCCATAATGATGACAAAAAGTTCTCTCTTTTCCATAGGGAGGTTTTGGCGGTAAGTTCAGCTACAAATACTACAGCTACATATTATTTATATGGCAACACCACCTTTTGAATCTGTCATTCTGAGGACGGTATAAAGGCGTTTGTGTACAAGAAGGTCTGACAAAATGTGACTAAAATATGTTGCTGGTTCTCATTAGGGATGAACAAGTTGGGTTATATAATAAGTAATGGCAATTTCTCTGTCATATATTTCGATTGCAATTTGGTTTTCGTTTCAAATGTATAAGTTCAGCTTCAGTTCTAGAACAAGATAGAGCATTACCACATGAGATACCATTAAAATAGTATACTCTAATGTAACAATGAGATCTTACAGATATAAGCTGTTTCTAAATTATGTTATGGTTTTATGCATTGGCATAAAACACATAACTGAAAATAGAAAGATTAAACTGTACCCTTTGTGATTTGCTGTTTGTGTTGTTCAGCCCTAATACTCAATTACTGTAATAACAAGAAGGTTAATATTTAAAATGAATGGGATATGATAATGAGCAGCCTTAATGTAAAGACAGAGGTTCCCTGGAGATTCTGTTCAAATTGAAATCAGAAAGTGAATCATTTCCTTATATATTTTAAGACAAAATTAAGTTGCTATAATTTTGCTTAAACTGTAGTAGAATATCACAATTATTTAAGCTTTAATCTGTTTGACTGTTTCAAAAATTCATATATTCTTACTGGCTTTAAGTCTAAACTCTCAGGTAAAACAAAGAGTTGCTTAAAAGAAAACACTAATCACAATTGGATATTTAAATGACATTAAATATTATATTCTCTTTGTAAAATAAATAGAATATTCAAGGACTGTAGAACCATGTGCAGGTTGTGTTATTCATTTAAAGGTCCACTCTGTAAGATTTAAGTGAACTTATTTTAATGTAGCAGGAATTGAAAATTTGAATTGAACTGAAAAATGATTACAGGTGTACAATCATCCGACTTAACCGTTTTTCATTACACCAGAATGAATTTTCTCTGTCTATAGACTACCTATTTTGGACCATCATACTTTTTACAATAACCTACAATGGATAAAATCTTTTAGGATTTGATGCTAACTGAAGGCTACACATTTTGCCACTTGGAAGTGAAAGGTGAAGTGAGGGATATTCAGCTGCAACATGCAACTTCACCAACAAATGTTGCTCAACTCTGCATCGTACCTTTAATATGCTGAGACTGTCCCGCAGTGAAGACAGGGATGGAGCTGTCTACCTGCCCAAACAGCAATGAATGAAATAAAACCCCTGAAGCTGATCGAGTGCTGAGGAATGCAGGTCAGCACTGCAGGAGAGGTCTGCATTAATCTAATGCAGATGTGCATCACTGGCTCCTATAGTTATTATTCATACTCCCCAAACATCAGGTTTCCAAAGCTACAGAGAGTTTCTGAGATGACAGAGTGGGACTGGTTTACATAACCCTGTCTCAACAATACCTCATACAAATAGACGAGTCAGGCATGGACAGTGAGATTGGGTAGGTAATGATTTGAGAGACTTTGAGATTCAGATAAAATAGGATATGATAAATAAGATGAGATAGACTTTATCAGTCCGACATCGGGGAAATTCTCTTGTTACAGTAGCAAAAAGTATGTAGACAGGTAACATACAATAATATATAATGGTATGAACAGACTTTGTAAAAATGGAATATAAATATGTATAAATATATATATATATGTATGTGTGTGTGTGTGTGTGTGTGCGCCTTTATATAGTGAATGAGGTATAAAAGTTTTGTCTTGTTTACTGATTGATGCCTAAATAATGGTATGAATGAATGGTATGAATCTGGGAAAGTCACACACATGCATGAATGCGGTTTACATATGCACACTTTACTGAACTCTATAGGTTTGAGATGCATTTAATACACTGCGCACATCATTCAGATCATTTCATATCCAAATGGTGTGTTTCATAACATAAAAGTAACTTTTTAAACTCTCACATTTTCTTTTTAAGGAAATTTAAATCTGAATAAAAAATAATGGCGTTTATAGGCTTGTGGTTGGTACTGAGGTTGAGTTCTGCATTTGCTGACACACACACTAAAAGTGTTTGTGGGAACACTGGTTCTTTTTAAAGGCTGTTTGTTCCTCGTCATCTTTGCCTTTTAACAAAATAACCGTTTAAAGCAAATTACACATTTATGAAATACAGCTTTGTCAGTGTTTATAGTTTCAAACCACCCCTCCTCCCTTCAGCTGGATTTCCAAGCATCCTGTGATATGTAAAACATTTTTCTCAGCATATGAAAACCAAAACACGACCCCAAAAAGTCCTGGCACTGTTTTAAAAGCATGCTGTCAAAAGATAGTGCTCTAAGTACATGTTAAAAGGCTCGGGGGAAGTGATGTCACAGGACATGCATGTGCTGATGGCTAACACATTGGGTTCATGTTAACAATAAGCAAATGCTAGAGTGACACCTGTGATCATGCCGGCATGTGTCTGTGAACCAGAATAAATTAGAATATGTAATGAGAGAACATTTGAGAGGATGAATTCCTGACTTGTGTAATGGTTTCTACAAGCCCGCAACTCAGAAAGTACAGCAGCAATATGTAATGAAAGGAAAAGAAAGCTGGATTCAAATTTCATAATTCTAAATGATCCTGTCTCATGCCCGTTGTGCACACACAACAGGCTTCACCTCACTTTCATGCAGGGGGAAAGTAGATCACCTTCATTAACCTCAGAGCTGCAGGCTAGACAGACTGAAGAAGTGATTCAGAAACATTCTTATTGTTTTCCATTAACCTAAAATAAATCCAAAGTTTTTTTTAAAGGTTTTCACTAACACAGACACAACAAGTCTACAACAAGGAAATTTTGCTTGCGATGTCACACAGTGTAAATACATTGACTACAGAATGACAAAACCTAATGGAAACGACTGTTCAAGACAATAGTATTATGATCACTTTTAGGTCCATGATTAACAATAGTTCTTTTTCTCTTCCTCCGCATCCAGAATAACAGCTTATTTTGCTTTGAAAATAACATTCAGTCTCCTTTATTTTCTTTGAAGCTTCACTTTTGATAAATGGCTCTCATCAAACCTTAAATTATGATACAATATACAATCACAGCATAAGTGAATAGCACAACTTTATCTTGACCTTGAGAGGTCAAATAATACTTTGGCTGACCTTGAAGCTAAAAATTCATCAAGATGTTTTTCCCCCCTCCCTTTAAGGGAATACCTTTCTAATTTCTCCTCTTACGGTATGAAAAAAATCTTTAACTGTTTCTTTGGACTTTGGTATGAGACACCGCCCAAGGTATTATGACAGTAGTGAAGTCATGATTATGTCAGTTTATCAGAAGCTGAGGTTGAACAGAAGGGTTTTTTTTGGTTTCCCAGGGAATCTGCATTCAAGTGTGAGCCGCTGACATAGATTTCTCCTCAGGAACATCTGGGAGCCTCCCTTCCACCAAGGAAACAGCAGTCAATATCATGACTTCAACTGTGCTGCAGGAACAATAATCCAGCCTATAGCATGCCTGCAGAAACAGCAATGAATGCAAAATTAAGTCACCTGGTGAGGGCCAAAGCCAAAGGAACATGGGGCTTAATTTTTCGCTTATGAAGGTGTGATAATAAGTGGGGAGCCTTTGCAGCATCAGAGTGCTATCAGTTGTGGGTGTTTTGAGAAAACATTTTAGAGCACTCTGTTTAAAAGCATTCCCTTCCCGATTTAGTGTTTGGTCATTAACCCTTCCCCAGGTTACTAATTTATTGTGTCTCTTTTATTTGGCTTCACTTGACCCACTCTGTCCCATTCAATAAAAACTGAGAGGGCGCCCTGTTGCTTTACAACCATTTAAATTACACTTTGATGTTTTCTCTCTGTTTTCTGCAGTGATTAAATTGCTGACCCTAGTAAACATCTGACCTCAGCTTACTGAAGAGGTCTGCAGTATGTCACAGAGTTACTCCAGCAAAATGTAGGATCAGCTGGCAATGGATTGTATGTACAGTAAACACTGATAATACTGAAATGAGAACAGCAGTTGAAAACACATTTCTCTAAATGTCAAAAAACTGGCACCAAGGCAGCGTAATCTTGGTGCCCCAAAGAAAGCAGAGTGTGGGAGCAGTATTCTGCAGGACACCATTTAGCAGAGAAAGCTCTGCAAGCAGGAGCGCTGGAAGATGTTTGTGGCAAAGGAGTTCATGGTTCATGTGACAGAAGAGGAATATGAATTTGGAATATTAGACAAAAGATACCAATTTAAATAGAAATCAGTTTTAAATCCTGTGCATTCCAATTTGAATTCTGTAAACTGTTGCCAGTCCTTACACTGCTCTAGAAGCTTCATAAAGCAAGAAGATTCTTAAACCTGAAATAGACAATGTTTTGGCTTAAATCTGTCATCATGACAAGAAAAAACTGTTGTAACAAGTTACAGTAGAAAAAAAAAAGAGACACCATCCCTGTTCATATCAGAATCCTATAATTCCCTGAGGCAACCCGGAATGAATAGACTTACAGCACAAAGGAGCTTTGTTATGCAGTATCCATAACAATGAAGAGAATATTGCATTTTTAGTATCTGTCTTTTTTTTTTAAGAACACAGAACACAGACTCTACTCTACTTTTCACTATCTTGCTACTGCTACGTCTTACAACAGTGCCCAAACTTTAATTCATCTGAACTGCAGGGACAGGAAAGTTGTTTGTTGCCTCTTTAACTCTCTTAAGAAAGTAAATAAGAATGTTTCCTAAACTGTCCTTCTATGGCAGAAGAATTGTTGATCTGATAATTCTATATAAATGTTCATGGTAAGCCA
Source organism: Brachirus orientalis (assembly GCA_016785285.1). NCBI lineage: Eukaryota > Metazoa > Chordata > Actinopteri > Pleuronectiformes > Soleidae > Brachirus > Brachirus orientalis. The sequence continues at coordinate 1,273,351 of JAFBJR010000214.1, read as the reverse complement.
GTGTAAAAGGCTGAAAACACCACATTTCCATCTCCTTTGCCTGACAGTGCCTTTCTCAGGGGCATGACTACATTTTCTCTACAGATGCAAATGCCAAACAGAAACCTGGAAGTGGCCAGTCCTCACTTCTTTATGCAGCATCCAAGTCCCTGCCCTAGGCTAGAATGAAAATATTGCACAGTGCTTGAGCATATGAGGCCAGCTCAGGGGTTGGTTGGTGATGTCAGAACATCTGCCTTTGCAGTGACTGTAAGAGGGTCTGACAGGTGGGCCACTGCAGTATGAGGTCATGAACTCCAGCAGGGCAAGCTGTGTTGTTCCATTAGTGTCTCAAGGGCAGGTCTGAGCCAGAGAGCAGGGGAGGGCTGCTGCAGTTTTAAGGGGATGACTATTGACATCTCATGGTGGGACACTCTAGCCAAAGGCATAATAATCCATGAAAACAAACATGCATGCTGCAGACAGCCACCGCCTAGCTTCATCACTCTAAAACTATTCAGTCATCTAACTAACCACTAAAGCTCTTGGCTCACAGATTCAGCAGTGCCACAAGGTGTCAACTCTCTTTCACATAGTGCACAAAGTTTCAGAGAGTGACACTCAACCATTACTGACTTCGCTTTCGACAAAATGCAAAGTGACAAAGTGAACTGGATGCACATTAGTACACAACTATTTTGTTAACTATTGTAAACATGATCTACCTCATAGAGAAATGTTGCTGCACTAAAGTAAGTCCATTTTTAAAGTAGGTTTTGCACAAGACTCACAAATTGTTTATGTGGAGGAGACCATCATGTACTGGTTTCAAACCAATGCAGTTAGGAGAGGTTGTTCTCGGTGCCCATTGGAAGGAAAGGCAAACACAGAGCCTGACAGAGCACGCTGTTCTCAGAGCACCGCAACCAGAGCCCCTCAGCTTATTTATTCACACAGTTGTTTGTTTATTGAAGGAGAATGGACAGCCTTCTTCATCTCCTTAAAGGAAACAAAAAAGCTGGCAGTTGCTGACAAAAACAGAGCAAGGTCTGTCACAAAATGGATGCCCTCGAAATTGAAGGTGACGAACACAATGTTGTTTACATCAGAGGGGCAAAGCTGTGGGATAAGCGTGGTCTCCCCCGCACACAAGGCCCACCATACAGGACACCGAGACCAAGCAGGTTTCGCGTGGCTCGGATTTCATGTGGCGTGATTGAGAGATGTGAGAGAGAGGCCTGCAATGATTGTGTCAGAGGTCACACCAATGTATAGTGACATACATTTCAAACAGAAAAAGACTTTTCTACTCTGCAACTTTTAGACTTGCTGGACACAGACAAGGCCAGTGAACCTAAAGTAAAACATTACAGAGGTGATGTAAGCCTTACGTTAATGCCATTTCATGTGGATGATGAACAGACATGCTCACTGACTTGAATGTGAGGCACCGTGGGTTTTTTTGTTTAATTCAGCCACATTCTAAAGAAAACAGTTTTAGCTGAATATTCCATTTACCAATCAGTCAGTAAAATTATAGAGCTACTAATTAAATGTGGCACATTATTCAGCTCTAAAAGGATCAGAAAATTCTTTAAAACAGCTTTAGATTAGTATTACACTTAAAGGAAAAATAGAAAAGGTACTTTCGATTTTTCTTATTACAAAAATTTTTTAAAGATTCCCACACGCAACTGAAAAAGAAAAAAAGACGAGCACGGGTTGTGGCATCTTTTTAAGCTTAGATGCCTCTGGAGACACAATAAAGAACGGCTTTCATAGGCCAAGTAATATATCTACTGATAAGTAACAAACCTGATTTTTAAAAGTGGTGGAGCGCAACACAATCGATCTTAATCTTCTCTATTTTATTGTGGCTCCTACTTTATGTCACAAATACAGGAAAAGACAACAGCAGCTTGACTGAGTCAGAGTTGCCCCCAAGCGTTGATCCTCCTGGGATGGAAGGCAGTTACCTGAACCTCAAGGAGCCTGGCGTGAAGGGACAAAGTGAGCGGCCGGGCTCTGATCTTTCCAGCCCCCTGGACAAAAGCGAGGCTGAGAGTAACAAAGGGAAGAAGAGACGAAATCGCACCACATTCACCAGCTACCAGCTGGAGGAGCTGGAGAAAGTTTTCCAGAAGACACACTACCCAGATGTTTATGCCCGTGAGCAGCTGGCACTGAGAACAGACTTGACAGAGGCTCGTGTACAGGTAAGGACACCAGGTGTAACATCAGGTTGAATGCATAATTAATTTCTGCATTGTCATATGTCAAACGCTTGAAACTAACCAACAAACTATGTCATGTATTTATGAAAAAATGTGGCATATAACTGCTCTCTACCTTCAAAAACATCAAAATCAGTGTTTAAAGATAAATCTGTGTTATGATGCAACAATGTGATGGATATTGCTTTGTTTGGTACAAAAACTTTTATAGTTCCTGGAAAAGTGTGTGATAAAATAGTTAGGTTTGTTCATGGTAAGGACACATTGAGGTTTGAGTGTAGATGAGCTTTGTTCTCCTGTGTACAATAATAAATACTTGCTTGAGGTTTGGCACTAATCAAGATCTTGCCTTAAATGTTGATTTGTGGTTTGAAACAGGAAACAAAATGCCAATCTTCTTGTGCTATACAGCCTGATGTGTTTTGTCAACCCATCCATTCCCTCCAAACCCTTTCTTAGACTACAAACTAAAATGTTCTTTTTCTCTGGGAAAGAAAATTAACTATGGCCACAAGAGGGCTTTAACATAAACGTATGTCATTCTGAGGCACTTGCTGTTTTCACTGATGCTGTCATTCCATCTTAGGATGACAGTATCCAAGAGCCTGAGCTCTGTTGTTTGAGGGCAGTCATTCATGTTTGCATGTTAATAATCACTCGGGGAACTAACAGAAAGCGCTGGGAGATTTAAGACTGGCATGTAGACAAAGACTGTTTGGAACAGCAGCATAACCCATTGTTCTCAATCTCTCTTTCTTTCTGCCAGTTTTAGATCAGAGTGAGATGAGTGGAACTATGGGAATACATACACTCAGCTCATACATGCTGCAGGCACTGCAAAAAGGTCAGAGGCCAAGGGTTTCTCCCCAATAGTACCACGCTAAAACCACTTCACCGTACAACTTGAGACAGCAAAGGAAAACTCATGGGGAAAAAAGAGAAGTCATCAAAGCTATTTGGCAAGGATATAAAAAACACTTTGAGATGCCAGTTTCAATTTCCATACATAGTCCAAGACATAGTCAGGGACAGAGAACGTGGCCTGCTCCCTGTGGTGGTACAGCAAAATAAGTACATTCATGTTGCATTCACACAGACCCATCTATTCCCCAGATGAATATAATTAACTTCCTCATCTGACAGGCACACAACAGACTCTGCTGAGTCTCTGTGAGGTTTGACCCATACTTCTAAACTCATACCTTAAATATGTATGCAATCAAGACTAAACCCAACAATTTCAACTGAAGGTCCATCAAGACAAAGTCCAGGGATAACTAGTTGCTGAATACCAAGGGGCACTTGAAGCTTGGAAAACGATGGAGAATCCTTTTCATCTCCAAAAGAGCAGCCATTGAAATCCAGAGTGCAGATGTTTTCTGCCAAAATGCCACTGCCAAGGTCTTATTTTCATCCTCATTTTGATGATACATGTCTTCATAAACTGAGCCGCAGTTTTCCAACATCAAATCTGCTGCCACTAGTTTACTCAGTACAGTTAGCTTTAAACCTCAGACTTGAACTTCACCACACTGCATACTTTTAACGGAGGAGGTGGAGGCTGTGTGTGAGTGACTGCTGAGGCACTCTATCAATTGCAGTGGTCCTGGATGACAGAGATGAGGTGAGACGGCTGGACTTCAAAGCTGCTTTTGGAGCTGTGCACTTTGCCCTCCCTCTCTCCCTCTCTCCCTCTTCCTCTGCCTGCTGGCCCTGCAGCATAAATAAAGCTCTTTAATGGCTCCGTAAGCTGCCTTTTGCTGTCAGTGTCTTTAGCAATTACTGTATCATGGCCAAACACATTGAGCTCCAAGGGCAATGAGCTACCTTCATTGCAGATGTCTGCTAAATAAAACAAACAAGATTTGTAAGTGTTCACAGTTGGTAAAGACCATACCTGTAGGCTTCATAGAGTATTGGATCATTGTTGTTCATTGTTGAGAAATAATACAAATAAACCAGGGTCTTTTTAATCTTGCTTGTGCATATCCTTCCTTAAGCAAACAAATGTAGACATTTTATAAGTTGGGGAATATGAGATACAGAGCAGCAAAGGACACATCTGACTTCATAATGTTCCTTCAATGATCTTTCTGCCAAACTATTTGGCTTCCTTCTCAGTTCCTCCTGCTGCTCAAAGGCAAAGCTACACAGAGCAAACTGTCAGTGAAACATGACACACTTACTCGGGCAAATACGTGTTTAGTTGTTTGCTTGTTTGTCAAAGGTTCCAATAGGAGTGTGAGAGAATCCAAGTCAGATAGCATTTGTAAGTGACTAAATTTGAATTACATAGGATGCAAATGTGTTTTCTGTGTGCATCCTATGCACATTTGTGTGTGTATGCCTTCTCTTTTTTGCACGCCCCTAAAAGGTCAGAGGGGTTAGCTGCGGAAAGCCAAGGGCTTAGGCGTCAGGAAATTAAACATGAAATGAAAACAAGCTCCAGTTTGAACATTCTCCCATCTCACTTTCCAATATCCCCACTTCCCCTCGCAGACTTAAAAGGAAGGAGGGAGGAGAGAAGTGGAGAGCAGGGTTCGACAGTGGGGGGGTGGGGTTGCTGGAGTGGAAGAGAAAAGGCTGAACTTCGACTGAGGGGAGGCAGCACACAAAGAGGTTACGAAATACAGAACAGCGGAATTATCTTGATCTATCTCAATTAACTAATTAAACTTTATAGCAAAATACTTATAGCCAATACAATATTGGCACTGCGGGCCTTGTACTCCTAATATATTACTTTTGCATTTAAGTCATAGAGCTAAGAATCACTTTAATATTATCTGTATTCTCCTGTGTGTAACAAAATATTTATTTTCTGGTTCTTTTCTCAAGAGACACCTACATTGATGTGGATGGAAATATTTCTTTTATAAAAGGACTTAAAAAATATTAGCAAAAGTTCAGAGAAAATATAGGACATGGGCAAAAAAATTGTGAAAAAGTTCTGCTTCCATTTAATTGTAAAATAGATTTCATCAACATGGTTTCTATTTGTAGAAAAAACAGATGAGTTCAATTCATTTCATAGTCAACAGCAACAGACAACTGAGGGATTGCAAAAAAGCTTCAGTTCAATTGGAACCTAAAGAAAAAACTAGGACCAAGTGCAGGAGATAAGTGCATCAAAAGTACACAGTAAGCTCATGTTAGAAATAGTGGGGTAATTGAGGCATTAAGAGAGGAGAGATTTTCATTAAGAGACGCTGGAAGATAGAGAAGGATAGCATTTAGTAGCTTGCTCCACCATTAGGGGAAACACATATGGGACCAATGTGGATTAGAGAGTGGAAGGCAAATCTAGAGAGTGAAGATTTTTTGAAGGCAAGCATGGGTTGTTTCACTTGGGTGAATAAGGTCTATAACAAGGTAGGGGCGTAGTAATTAAGGAAAGGCCTAATTATTTTAATGTGGCAAGACCGTGGAGAAAATGCAACATGGTCAGTTGTCCAGGTTTCTCTGGAACATGGTTGGGGTAAGAGATGAAGAGGTACATGTAATTTTGATGTTAATATATTGTACATGACAGGCATATCAATCTCTAACAAGCGAAACTATCATGACTTTCCCAATAATTCCAATGTACAAACACTTTCGAACACTTGTGGTGAGCATTCATTTTGGAAACCTTTCAAGATATGAGTGAACAAAAATCAATGAATCACCAAAGACATGACTAACCTTAAAAAAAAAATAATAATAAAATAAACCCCTAATCCCGGGGGGAACATAAAACAGACTCCACCTCCCTCCTTCCCCTTCTAAACATACGATATAATTGAAAGGGCAACAACTCTCACCTTGACACTGGCGTTTGGTCACAACCTATGATATTAGTTTACATCGTTGCAAGGATGAGCTATCCTCCAATCTCGCCAGCTGACCTTAGGAATGTTGTCAGATGACATTTCTTTATGTCAGTTTCCTTCTCAAAACACTGGCAAAAGCCATATGCAGGCTACAGGAGGTCATACGTAGTCTTCATTATTTTTATTAAAAAACTGGTAGTTCCATATAAAATAGGACCAATTGGTCACTGTGACATTACTTTGACAAACAGCTCATGTTTGTCATTAAACTCATTAAACTCTTGTGTGTTTACTTCTGTGTTGGCAGATAGAAAATGACAGAGAATTGTGAGGGGGGATTTGAAAAGGTTGACTGAGGCAAAATTGCGTATCAAGAAATGTGAAAACCACAAGCTGATTGGGCTGGGAAGCAACCCGCAATCCAAGTTCAAACCCCTGTGTCGGGGGGGGGGTTTTCTCTCTTCTCACTTTGAAGAAGTTTCCATTTCCCCCTTGGGAGGGTAAGATTCAGACAACTAACAAATAGATACAGATAAACATGATGAGGCTCCCAGTATCCCACACTGTCTATTCTCTTAGTCAGGCATGTGAGAAAATTCTCTTAAAATAAAAAAAAGACAGCAAAACACAAGGTACCACAAGGAAAACATAGATTTGAGGTTGGTTAAACCCTCTGATCTTCAAATTTACTAATTTGAAGATCCCCCCCCCCGCAGAAGACCAATAATGTAAAAAAAAAAAAAATAAATAAAAAAATTGGTTCACATTGGTTGCTTGTAGACAGCAAACATTATAAAGAGAAGGGACAAAACCTTGTAATACACATCTTTTAAAATGCCAGTTGAATTGACAGGCACATCTTAGTCCAGAAGCTCTAGCTGATCTAATAGCATCATTTCAGCTGCGTGATATAGAGTTCAATGAGAATGGTAAATACAGAGTTGGATCATCCAGAGATGATTTTGTTATTGACAACTAATGATGTCTGGACACACAAATCCAAACTTATCACTTGATATAATACTTTTGCCAGCAGTTGGAAACAAAACCATAGTTCACATATAAAATTTCCCCTCCAGTAGCTCAGTCTCTACCGCAGGTGTAAATGAAACAAAAGCAGAGGGAAAGACTTTAAAAACTGTAAATTTGCATGTCAAATTTATCCTGTATGATTAAAAATGAACTTATTAATTATATATGCAGAAAAATGTCACTCATGTATTTTAAGACATTAAACAGAGTTTAGTGCTGTAGTGGTCCCAAATTCAGAAGTATATAGAAGTTTAACCTGCATTGGCATGTTTGCAAATCATTTTCAAATGTTGACTGTACATCTCACTCTGGGTTGGACAAAGATACAACTGATGTGTGCAGAACAGACATAAATTACATAATTAAGTATGAAGACTGTCCTGCTGCATGACACAGCATTGATGGTTAATACAATTGGATTCTGTTCATGTTTTAGAACAACCTTTTTTGCTCAAAATGTTCTTTATTTCATAAACCTCTTACTCCCACAGTACAGCCTTTCTCCACAGTTGCCTATGTGCTGTACTGTGTCTGTCAGCAAGTTCAGAAAAATGAACCTTTTCAGCAAAATAGCAATCTCTCCATATGAAAAAAAAAAAGAAAAAGAAAAACCTTCTTTACATGCTAAACACAAAACTTGAAAAAAAAAAAAGGCATATTCTTGATCAAAAGTTGAACTTTTATATTGTGGATCATACAGAGGGATTCCCCACTGTATCCCACTGTGCTGACATGCGGGGGAGAGCACACCTTGCTCAGAGTGATTTATGAATGGCTACAGGCCCAGATGTGGATCTGTCGACACTGGCAGCCTAAAGGGAGGCAGACGCCTGTGTATCAAAGGGAGGAGCTGAAAAACGCAGCACAAGGGGAGACCCACTACTTTCACATCAATGGCTCTGTGTGGACGGCACATTAAAGACACGTCAAGTTTTAAAACCTGGGCCTGGACTTTCATGTGCAACAGAATTTATTTGCTTCACTATCTTGGCTTTATGTGCCTCAGTTTCTGATTTTAGCTATACCTGATTCTAGATGATGGCTCCGTTTTGTGGGGTAAAGCACCGGATGTGAAAGGTGATTTGAAAAGTTGGAGAGATATTCAGTTATGTCCACATGACATTTAGGTTGTGATTTGTAGTGTCTGTTCTGTGTTTCGAAGCATTTACCTGATGGATTATTTTCTTTGCAGGTGTGGTTTCAGAATCGCAGAGCCAAGTGGAGGAAGAGGGAGCGTTTTGGTCAGATGCAACAGGTCCGCACACATTTCTCTACTGCTTACGAGCTGCCTCTGCTGACTAGGCCTGAGAATTATGCACAGGTAAAATAAACTCAATAAATAATCCAAAACTAAATCCATGCTACATAATGACTATGTAGTGTGTTCACACTGGACATGGAACAAAGTACAGACAGACTGCAGAATAAAAGCAGTTAATTTGAGTTAGATGCATGGACACAATTATCCCCCATCCAATGGACAAGGCAATTGGTAGGCTGCACACAGATGGAAGAAATGAAAACAAATTGTGAATGGTTGGGTAAGATACTAAGAGAAATCCTGGAAAACAAACAAAAAGTGAATTATTTCTTAGAAAAAAACTGTTTAAAATGTTTTTGTCTGATATAATTGGCAGTTTTCCAGTTTGATTAGCATACAACATCACACTAACTGTATCCTGTTACTATCCTGTAACTGCTAAAAGAACTATGATGAGGGATGTTTTGGGGGACTTTTGGAGCCCTAGTCAAAAAGGACTAGGGCATCTAACATTATAACAGTGAGCTCCATGGTAGTGTCTTATTTTTTTCCCTCCTCTGATTCATTTTGTTTTGGTGCATTTATAACATCACAATTCCCATACAGGTGATGCACAGGTGGGGAAAAAAACTTCGCAGGGCAGACCAAGCACTGGCACTGGGTGTTAATTGACTTTTTTCAAAAAAACCCAGATGAACCTGCTAATATCAGTGTGAAAGAGCCCTAAGTTTACTATATAGAACTGCACATAGGGCAGAGACTATGTGCAATTATTCATAATACAATACTATCATAATCATCATAATTATAATGGTTGTAAAGAAAGTTAATGCTGAAACACCCTGTTTGCTTTACGTGTTAATTTGGCTATTCTCACACTGACAATTACAATGACTCATCCCCAGATCCAGAACCCTTCATGGATTGGGAGCAGCAGTGGAGCATCTCCAGTTCCAGGCTGCGTTGTGCCTTGCGACTCTGTCTCTTCCTGCATGCCACCTCACCCTCATGGTCCTGGAGGAGTCTCTGATTTCCTGGGTGTGTCCAGTCCAGGAAGCAGCCACATGGGACAAACACACATGAGCAGCCTGTTTGGGGGTCCTGGGATGGGTGGGGGAATCAATGGCTATGACCTCAATGTTGATCCAGATCGCAAGTCCTCAAGCATAGCTGCACTGCGTATGAAGGCCAAGGAACACAGTGCAGCCATCTCTTGGGCTACATGATGTCCCAACCTAGTTCCACCCAGCCCCCACAGGGCCCCCTTTCTCCAGAGCAGCCATCAGCAAGTGCTGTGAGGAAGGAGGGACTTTTCCTGAGAGCACTAATGATAACACAGGTCAAATGAACAGGGAGAGACTGTGGAGATAACAGAGGCCATTACAGCGGCCAAAGCAACCAAGATAACAACTGTGACAATCAGCAGATGCTGAAAGTGAGAGTATTACAGAGGTGTGACTTGGAAGATATTGTGTTCATTCTCGATTCCTTGATCTCTCAGGTCTCATTGATAAACTGGGTATCATTCAAATTAGTGATAGATTTCAATAAAATAAGCAATATAATATATATGGTTTACAAAAATTAATAGGATGCAGGAACTCAGCGCCCAATCCAGCCATACCATGCAGTACTTTTATTAACAAAGTTAAGCTTGATTTATATTATTTACTTCCTTTTGCTTATTTTTATACCACCCATCCAACCTGACTCACACTATTTGTGCAACTGTTAAAGCGTGTCTCTCATACTGTACTAATGATATTCAAATATTTTGTTATGTACCATGTTATGGTACAAACTGTCTATTAAAGCAAAAGAGTTTGCCTGCAGCATGCAGTTGATGTTCCTGTAGTGAAAGGCAGAGGTTCAATACAAAAGTGAACAGAACCTAATTGAGCAAGAGCAGACATGGCCGGTGCCAGTTTATTCTGGGAGGAGGGCAAGCATTGGATTGGCAGTAATTTCCAACCAACGTGTCATTTCCTCCCTGAGGACTGCCTGCACAGGTTCTCCTGCTAGTCTCAGGCCTCGGGTTACAGGAAACAGTGTGTCCACAAGCAGACGAGGTACAGCAACGCACAGCAGCAGCCATCAACACCAACTAACCACGCCAACTTCAATCAGCAACCAACAGGAATAGATGCACTTCATTAGCATCAAAGTGAGCGGTCTGGCCCTATGAAAACCACATCACAGTGTACATGGTGAAGACATACTGCACAGAAGCTGCAATAATCAATTCGTTGTTCAAGTTGGGCCCCGCAGAGATGACACTTCGATTCGTGTTTTGCTCACAGAATCCGTCACATGCCAGAGACTGCAGGTCAAATCAGTGGCCCTAATTATCCTGCAAAGCATTCTGTAGAATGTAGGTAATGTGATGACATTAGAGCTGGACTGCAGGAATGTGGTGAGTATGTGCAGTGATTGCAGGGGTGTCGCTGTGTATTACCCCACTGGAATAAGCCTGTCACCAGAGCTGGACTGCAGGTTGAGGCCTGAGACAGGCTTTATTAGGTTCTTTGGCTGATCCCTCTATGACGCCTGCTGGGCTACATATCAATTTTCTTTCCCCTGATGGAAAGAAGGTCTGGTTCTGCTTCTCATAGCTGGATGATTTTTTCATCACATGAGTGTCCATTATAACAATACTATTTGAGAGCAAAACTGCAGCCAAGGTTTTTTGAGTATTGATTAATTTATGGAGGTTTTTGTTTTGTGGATAAGCAAAAATGCTTGACCTTAATAATAAAAGATAAAATGACAGGAAAAACAATGAGCCAGGGCTCCATTCTTTTAAGGAGAAATTGAATTTTAAAATGATATATATTGTGTTGTTTGTGAGGGCTGTGGTTAATCATAATTGTCAAATTTCAAGATAAAAACAGAATGAAGTCAAATAAATGTTTGCATGACAACAGGTGTGATTAAATTCCTACTTTGTCTTCTTGCTGGTCCTCCCTCAGAGCACCACTCCTCTGCAGCTCCATCCATGTTGATACTACTGAAATATAGCAATTGAAATCCATGGTTATAAAGTCATATTGTGTGAATGTGAACAATATAAAAGATATTGTTCTCCTGCTTGTACATTTGGTTTGCTAATTTGTCAAAAAAAATTCCAGAGATAAGCCAAATAAGTATTACAGTAATATTGCCAGGAATTGTAAAATTATTTTCTCTGTTTTTCTGAATAGTTGCTCTGGACTTTTACCAAGGTTGAAATTGCTTTCTAATGTTCTTAATGCTTCAAACTGCTTTTTGTATTTTAATCAAGCATTTCTACTTCTGATTGTAACTTTATGTAATGTGCTGTTGCAATAAGTTATTGCACTTACAGTCATAGGTTTTGTTTTTTTTCCTTTAATGGGACAGTATTGTCTTTGCCAGAGACATTTGGCAATAGTCATGAACTGTCTCCTGTGCCCGTCCACATTTAGCACCATGAACAGCATCACTGGGATCTGTCTGAGGTGTTGGTCATTTGTTTTTACAAAAGTAACTTGCTGTTTTTGTTAATGATGGTTTTGAAGTGATTTTGAAATAAATGAATCTCCATTGGTTGAAATGGGTCCAGGCAATTTTTCTTTGAAGCCCCTAAAAGTCTCTTACTGTTTATTTTTAAAATTAAATTAATCTTAAGGGATAAATAGGAATAGTATTTAATGCATTTCAGTTTAGTAATTTTTGAATTAATCAGCTCCACCTGCTGAATTTTGAGCAGCTTTCAATTATCTGATTAAATCTGCACCCTATAATTTTGTGTAGGAACTATATTATCCTACTCATGTTAAAAAAACCACCAAAAATTAAATACACAGTGATAATTCAAGTGATAATTCTGACATATATGAAACATAAAATTGTGTCATCACTAAGATGTGTAATGCCACATAAAGCAATTTAAATTTCCAAGAAAAAAAAGTGAATATAATCTCACGGCAGCATCTCAGTGCATTTAGGCATATAACCGTGGTCAAAATAACCTACTGAAGTTCTAACCATTCGACCATAATAAATATGATTACTTTAAATGTGGCATGGTTTTTGGTGCCAGCATTTCAGAAACAGCTAATCTACTTTGATTTTCGCGTACAACTGTCTCTCGGGCTTAAAGAGAGCTGAAGTTGCAGAGAGCTGCAGTTCCCTGGGAGAAAAATATGCCTCGGCAATGCCACAGGTCAGAGGAAAATGGCCAGATTGTTTCCAGATTATATAGAAAGGCAACAGTAACTCAATGACAACTTGTTTCGATAAAGGTATGCAAGGACAGCAGCAGAACAGAATAAAATCATATCAGGCACTTTATTTGGTACACAGTATCTAAAGAACTGGTCAGTGAGTGTACACAAATACACACACAGAGTAAACGACATAAAGAGTGACTGTTAAAATTAATGATATGTGATCCCATTCTTTTTCTCGCATCAGCAACTTCCAGATGGGATGCTCTGTCTGAGCCATTAGGCCCAAAGTTAAGTCTAACAGTTTGAATGGGCCTTAAATACCTCCAGGTGGTCTTTGGCAAACAGTCTGACTATGACTGTGGTGAGAGAATGCTGTCATGCAATACAGTATGCGGTATCATTTTACACAGATGTTCTTTGTTTCTGCAACACAAGCTCAATCGTGCAACAAAACAGTCTTGAGAAAAACATTTTCATAAGCTCTTCTAAATATCCTTCCCTAAGCAGTAAAAGAGGCCTGCGATCAATCCACCCTTTATTTCAAATGTTGTGCTGAATATCATCCACAGAAAGAGCAACCACTTAGGACAACTCTTATGTACGACAAAGGGACGTCATGGCCAGGAATAATAATTTTAAAAAAATAAATAAATAAAAATCATGAAAAAATTATAATATGTGCCAAATCACATCTTAGCATTGCTGTGTTCTTTGCCCTTCAAAGAATGGGTATCATTCCCTACCATATCTGCTCCCTCTCAGCACCAATTGCTGTCTTTTCCACAGCTGTGCAAGAGTTTACTGGATTGTCTGATCACATGAGATTTTGAAAACTGTCACCCACTCCAGTGGAGGAACTGGAGCTCAGCAATAAGACTACAATTAAGTGGTAGATAAACCCACTTTGGTGCAGGCTGGTATGTATTAGATGAAGTCGTAAGGTACAATAGCCATTTCCTCTGTTATGTTCTTTGAGTGGCAATTTCAGTAACAACAAATAACTTAGATCTTTAAAAGAGAATTGGCAAATATTTACAGCGCAATTACAATACATTTTTTGCTCTCAAAATCTTTGGTGAAAATTTTGTCTGTGAATCTTTATTTATATTGACATAATTCATTGCATTTGCTGAGGATGATTTAAGTTTCCCATTTGGGAGGCTAGTTGACGACAGTGAGATGTGGCCGTCTTTCAAAATAAAGTACCATGCCCAAGACCATATATAATGACCATGTATAAGCTATAGGTCATTGAAAAGGGATATGCAGAGACTATACTTCTTAGAACAATTTCAATGTTGGTGATTTAATGGGATCTGTTGACAGCGTGACCCTTGTGAGACCATCTAAGGCAGACAGACTCTGGGGGCCACAAGACTGATAAAATCAGAAACTGAAATGACAAAAAGGCGCAGTATGTAAAGAGCCAACCCCTGGGCCTCTGCACTCTCTGTGTCTAAAATGTGAGTATATGAGATAAATAAACACTTGTAGGGAGAAAGAAGAGCAGCCCACTGTGCCCTGAACAGCATTCATTAAACCTAATGGGTCACGCTACTCCAGCCAGGCTCCACTGACACCCTTAATAGAAGCCTGCCTGGTTAAGGGACCATGAAGACCATTAGGGCACTTCAAAGTTCACTCCACTACATTAGGGTCCTGCAGAAATGGCAAAGAGGGAAAAGATCCAATTCCTCATTCGCTGTTTTATTTTTCTATTGGTTGACCTGTAGATGCTTGGGCTACTCATTAAGGACCTTCATTAGTATGACCACGGCAGTAAATCAGTGATATATCAGCTTTCAGCACAACATTTCTTATCGGCCATATTTTAGAGCTGACACTTACGCTTGCATTGTTAAATGATCCCACTGGTTTGAAAATAAAATTGCTGTTTGCACTGTAAATCAAATTACTCCACTTTGGACCAATGAAAGGACACCTATGAACTGCAGAACTGTGGAGCCAAAGGAAAGTGACAAGCACTCCAGTAAAAAAAAACAAAAAAAAAACATTCCTAACAGACTCAAACCTGGTAAGGCAGGCATGTTTGCTACAATTAAACTAAAGTCTACCATATTGAAATAACTTTAAGCAAAATCTAGCTGTAAATCAAAAGGGTTGCTGCTGCCCTTATATATTGATGCTGTCCTGAGGGACATAAAAGGCAGTAGTCCCCTGCCTGCTTTAGCTATAAGTCAGAACTATAGTTCCTCAATATGGCTTTATGGAGAGGAGGAGGAGGAGGGAGCTGAAGAGGAAGCAACACGACATGTATCCCTTTGTCCTGGAAAACGTTCCTCATTACAAGCCTAGCATACAAAAAAAGCACAGATTTAGGTAAGCTGTGGACACACATACGAAACTAATCCTAAACAGCATGAACATACCACTGATCTAAAAGTAGTAACATCTGTTTTTTTAAGCAAGATTTTCCATCAGTACAGAAGTAAAACAGCGTAAACCAGAGACAAGATGATATTGTCTCATATATTAATGTTACAGAAGTAATATCCCTCTGGGACATTGTATGCATATTTCAGAACAAAAATTACATGTCGCCATATCTATGTTTCACAGGATCAGACAGGTCATTGTGTCGGTAATAGGAAGTAAGTGTAGGAGGACTTGACAGAGGGGTAAGATCAGAGTGGAGCTTTATTGAGAGAGGAACATGGATACTTCACTTCCCTAAGTGCCTTCTAATGGGCACTTTGGCTCTGGAGCAACCTTTCCTACAGTACAGCTCAATTTCAACACTTTCATCTTTTGAGGCTCACACTGTCATGGACATTTGAAGAGCTTTGAATTTGCAAATATATACTGTAGGTTATAACTCATAAAATGTGTTCATGTGCATGCAACAATCTATGTGAGACTTTTGACAGGCATTCATCACCTTTCCATGCAGTTAAGCTGTGGCTGGAGCTCATCTTTTTAACTGGACAACTGTCCTCGTGCCAGAATGCAAAAACTAGCAGCAAATTGATTTATTGAATGATGTGTGTCCACCTCCACTACACTAGGTGGCCAAATGCAAATTCTTTAAGTTGGGAGCATAAACTCGGTCTCCTTGTCAGTCCCAAAATGTTGCCTTTTGTTTAATCTTTCTTGTTCTTCTATCTAACAGCCCCTTCTTTTATTTCTGAGTCAAAGTAACTGCCTAAGCCACTTTGCCCCTAACTGGATATATACTTATAACTTGTAGTAATTTGACCCCCAGCCACATCATCCGGTGTGTACAGTAAGTCCAACTTTGAGCGTTCTGCAAACATCACAATTTCAAGAGTAAAGTCAAACTGTCAGCTGCTTTCATCATGGTATGTTTACTATAGTGATAGCAAGTCCAGCAAGGGTTGCATATGTCTGCTTTAAAGTTTGCAGAATGTGGAATCCTTTCATGTTTTACTTCATTCTGAGTGAAATTAAGGACTCACTCTTTAAAACCAAGGTTTTCAACTTCGATGTGCAAAACATTACTGGACCACAAGAACATTCTGTATTATACCAGACCACTCAGAAGTAAAGGAAACTGATGAAAGTAATCAAATCAAACTCATCTGATTGTTGTTCTGTAGTATTTTCTGTATTTGTTTATTAAGTATAGAGCCAAATAGCTGTAAATTAAAAACCTAGCTATGGTGCAAAAAAATTAGCTGGCACTCCTTATAAAACAGCCATAAGCGCTGTGGTAAAAATTGTTTAAGGCTAGAATCAAAGCTTTGGCTCAAGCCCTATGTGAATATATCAGAGTGAGCATCTTTCCAAGTTCCTGTATCTGAGAAGGCAGCTGCTTGCTTCATTATTGCATGGTCACTCTACAATTCCTTCTCAAAATTCCCTTCAGTTGACAGTGAGCATCGAACAGCTGATGGCCAGCCAGCTGCTTTACAGGCATTGCTGTGGTCTGTTACCATGGAAACAGCCTCACATTGGCTAACATCGTTCACTGACTCCAACTAATAAAACTTTACTTTATTAGAATGTGGAAATATCTAGTGTGGATTTTTGACATGCTAACATAAACAGAGGGGGAAGATTTGAATTGGTACTGACACAGAGTAAGTTTTCTCAGGCTCAGACTGGATGTAACTGGGTTAGTGGGTTGAATCCCCATTTATATATTGCTGCAAAGCCGCAATGTTGTTAAAGTAACAGGAAAATATAAACGTGCACACTTTCAGAGGCATTACATATAAGACCAGATTTATTAAGTTTAAACATGAAGCCATAATTTTGCATTTACTAGACGCACATGGGAGAACATAAATAACAAGCCTGAAAAAACATGCTTCAACTGTCAGATGGCATGCTGGGGCAATTAAAGGACTCACTCACTTTAGCCTTTGGTTTTTACTTTCCCATATTCAGCCTTTAATATAAAGGCAACATTCACAGACCACCAGTCTTTTTACTGATTCCCTCCTCACACATTTAAAGTCCGTTATCAGCTGTGTTTCTAACCCCTCCAACCTCTTTGCTCCAGAGCAGCATTTCATCTCTCCTCTCTCTCTCTGGAATATGCTTCCAATTATGAATCTTGTGAATATGGGGGCGGCGAAGCATCCTTCTGATTTATTGTGTACTCAAGTCCATTCTTGTTCTTATGCATTTGCACATGACGCCCCCCCTGCTGCAAAGCTCAAAGGTCAGACATACACAACAGTTGACCTCTCACAGACTCATGTGTGCCAGAGCACTTCAGACCTGATTGACAGGCAGAGATGACAGCAAAGGCCACAGGATGAGAAAACCTGGTGTGCAATGAGCAACTAAATACCCCATTAATCTTCAGCTGTGAGAAAAACCTCCAACAGAAAGGAAAGAGAGTGAAAAGAACCCAAAGAGATAATTAATGAGAAAAATAAAGTGACTTCATACAATTACTATCACTTGGCTGTTTAACTTTTTTTCTCTTTGTAACCATATAGCACTTTGTGGTCTTCTCGCATGGGAGAGCTCAGGCCATCTATTTGTAGTCATCAGCTAAATCCAAGTCCTGTGGACTGGGAACACATGCTCCAAAAGTGAGTCACAGAGCACAAGAGATCTCTTGAGACACTGGTGACGCTCTGCCTGAGAAACAATGCATCCCTACAGACTAATATCCCACCCTTTCCAGCTCACTTCCTGTTTCACACTGGGTTATGGGCACCATGCTGCCTTATGACAGCTCCAAGGATTCAGGTCTCTGTTGGCTATTGGACAATTACATCGTTCTTAAACACAGCAAGGCCTTAATGTTTCAGTGGGCTTTAGCATTATTTGGCTACTGCAAGGCCTGTATTTCAAACTGTGCTGATGAGCGTATTTTCTAGATTCTCACATTTTCACATTGGATTTTGCAGTCTGATGTGTCCTGGTATGGTTTCTATTGAATGGTCCTTAGGGGTTTCTCAAGGCCCTTACACTCACCACCGGACCTAACACCTTTCACACTAGATAAACACAACACAAAGCAGAAAAATACGTTTTGTGTTAGAGGGTTTACATACAGGAGAAGGGGACTCTCTAAATCCCCTGAGCAGCTAAACATTCATAAATCATCAAGCAATGAAAGTTTCCTCTCCAAACAGGGGGCTAAAACAAACTAAGCAAGGAGCCCATCGCCCCACTTTCCCCCTTGCATACTCTCTCTCACTCTCTTCTTCCTTTTCCCCAGGAGGAATTTTTATGAGGAAGGAAGGTCATAGTGGTGCAAGACTACACTGGAGCTAAGAGCTAACCCTTACCCTACTACAAGATCAGTCCATTGCAGTGACCCCAAACTACAAAAAATAAAAAATAAAAAATACAACATTATTTTAATGGATTTTCTCCTCACTAACAGCAGGAGAAGGACTACAGATCTACCACTTTAACTGGTAACATCTTGAGAACAAAGGAGTTCTTGAATGTATGTTCATCTGTGTTTATTCTTACATTAAGATTTGTTACTATAGAGAAGATCCAAAAGCTTTTTCAAGTACTTTTTTCCTTGTGGCCAAAATTAAAACAATGTAATCAGAGATGCTCTGAAGTTGTACCACAAGCTGTCAATTAGTATCTCAAATTCTAAACAGAATAAATTATTTATTTTTGTATTTTTTCAGTAAAATGTTTTTAATGTGTATGATTTAAAAAAAAATACAGTGTGTCATCACACAATGTTTGTGTCTGGCTAATTTCTGCCAGATATTTAAACTCAGCTGCACTTAGTTTGACTGCTTGGGCTTCTGTCTCATTAAAACTTTAACAACTTTTCAGAGTCAGAAGCAAAGGTTGCATCCATACAGCCAAACATTGATATGGTCTACTATGATGTCACCAGGAGGGCTGCTCAGTAAAACACCAGAATGAGGAGCTGCTTGTCCTGACCACCAATAACACTTAGCAGCTGTTAACTACTCAGTGAAAACCTGACTTCACACTGCACACAGTTCTAATAGGAAGGATTTTGGATGGGGGAAGGGGTTGCATTGGCATGCCGATTGCTACTGGTGCTTACTTACTGATCAGTAGGTCAAACTGAAAATGTGCCTAAAATACCAGAGACACACTGTTTGAATTTGAGGGTCTGGCCTTATAGTCACATCAAATTTGTCTCAGTCAACACTTGGAGTTTGCAGTATGAAAATGTCAGCCCTCCTGAGAGTTGCTGCTTTGCAGCTAATGTTTATAGAGTCAACGAAAGGGCACCATGTAACACTTATATTGAGATGGTGTTATGGAATATTAGATTAGCAAATAGTTGGATTAATTTGTCATTTCATATATTATACACAATAATAATAAAAAGGATTGTAATAATGAATACATGAATGACTAAAGCTGTTTGATTCATTTTGTTTGTCAACAATGGTAGATTCATGTTGATGCTTTGAGGAAAATATACGTTTACAAGCAGTGAATGGAAGGAATGCTACTGCCCTCTTGTGGTCAACAATTGGTTAATGCACTCAATGTCAATGAGTGTTAAAATTTGTAAGCATTTGTGAGAAGTGAGAATGTCAGTTTTCCTTCTCATATAGGAGATAATAAGATTGATAAGCTAATGATTAGGAGTAATTAAAAAGACACTGATGAATGTCATGTTTAATTTCTGTGTAGCTAAAAAGAAGTTGTGGTTATGAGATGCTTTACTTGAGTTTTTTATATCTATGATTCAGTTTGGTCATGACTCATGCATTTGACACCATTGCTTAATGTCACATGCTTATTTCTGATTGCCAATGGCATATATGACATAAGAAACAAAACTGCACATCTCTCTTTTAATTGGAGTTGACTGTAATGAGCACCAGTATATGCTAATGAAGCAGGGAAACTTAAAAAAAAGTCAGTTGGCTGTCTTGAACAGAATATATATTCTTACATTTCCAGAGACATAAAAGGAATGCTTGCAAAATCTTTTTAAAAACATGTCAGGAAAACTGCAATCAAATTAACTGCTGCTTTTCAACGAGTGCAATTATCAATTAATTAAAACATTAGATACAGTCTATTAATTAACTGATGTGTTTGAAAGGGCAGTTATAATTGTTAGGTCACCGTAAACTACAGCAAAATGAATCTCTTGATTTACACAATCATATTAAGTTTTATTAAGTAACTTTAAATCTCCTGTTGCCAAACAGACTATAACTTTATTGTATCCATGGGGAAATTAATTTTGTATCGTCAAAAAAAAAGATAACAGAACACAATCATGTCATGTTTATTGTTTTAAGCAGCTATGTCTGCTTTATGTGTCATTTTTAAAATTCAGCCCAACTGCGACTGAAAGCTTGGTACCTGCTCCATGAGGGCAGATGATTCACTGGTTGAGTGAGAAAGTATTGGTCTGTGCTATTGTGGTTTTGCTGTTCTTTATGGCCTTATTGTGGTCTTACTGTTCAGTACCTTAAGGGTGGGTGTAGATCTTGGCTACAGATAATCACAAAAGCATATCTCAACATGTGGCTTGCCAAAACTGTTATGGATAAACCACTGAATTATTGTCTCACCCTAAAGTTGTAGCTGACTCTCCTGCTTTTTGTTTGGATTGAGGCCCATTTTACCCAAAATGCAGAAAAAAATCAGTCAAACCTACACTGCTTGCAACTGCTGGAGATTTAATAATTGTTACATCAGAAGCAGACACAACATGTAACATTGAGAAACATGTCTCTGGTAAAGTTGGATAAAATAAAAGAAGGGCAAACACCTACAGGCAGATCAGTGGAAACAAACACCCGACTCCAAGGTGAGGGAGGTGTGGAGAAAGACAGCTAAAATTTGTCTGTAAGCAGCCCAGCAACAAGATGGGGTGGGTTAGAGAAGAGTGGATGAGGAACACCTGTTTTACTTAACTGAAGAATTTAAGTTAAGATACCCAGCTATGTCTACACCCCAGTTCAGTTGGCTAGACTAATAGTACACTCCATAGCAACAATGTAATGTTACATCCCAGCAACTTCTCAAACAAACACTTTCCATCTGCCTCTTGCAAGTAAGAAGAACTGGGAAAGCTCTGATAGGGATCGAGTAAATGTGATTTGCTAGGTAAACACAACAACAGCACAATAAGGGGGGGACCCATTATTTGGTCTGCTTATACTCCCAACATGAGTATGGGTTCATTGCCAGTTTAACTCAGCTCTGTGTAGCTTATAGACTCTTCCAACATATGATTGGAACTTAATGGCCAAAATGCTCATGGTACCCTATAGGTACAATCGATACACTGGTTCTAATGTAGTTTCATACAGTTATAAGTTCCGTGAGAATCATGTTCATGCTGGTATAAAATATTAAAAGGTCAAGTCTGACGTCTGAAGTTTCACTTTCACCCATCCATTCTGCAACTAAAAACTGTGTAAAACAAACCCACACAAACCATGCTACTCAATCATTCCTATCGGCTTTGAATACATTTTGAATACATTTGTATTATAATTTTTCATTTATATTATAAAGGGTTTTGCTTTTTTTAAAAAAATATGTTGTCAGTGTTTCATAAGGCATGAAAGCTATTAAAAATTATTTTTAGTGATAACATTCATAAATTAAGAAGCATCCGAATCCAAAAATATTAATATAAATAAAATATAAGAAGCACTAAATTGAAAATGATGTGTCTAAAGCAAGAAAAGGATGTGTCTAAAGCATCTATGGTATGGATACAATTTTCACTGGATTACAGATAGTGGGTCAAATGACAAAGAAGCTAAGCTATTGAAAAAAGGTTATTTTTGTGACTATTAACACTGGTGTGAAAGAAGCTCTCTAATCTTGTCCGAGAGAAGGACTAAAATCCAACACAAGAGGCGTGTCCTGCTTTGTAGAGTAACACAGATCATAGCAAAAACACAATATAATATAAACCCTTCTTATATTCCAAATGTACAATTTTAAATGTATAACCTCATGCTTTCGACAGGATTCGACAGGACAAGCAATGGCACACAGTATAGAGCCCTTTGCACAGCAGCCATTTTGATAGCTCAAAGTAGAAAAATCTGAGGTGTAAATAAACAAATGATGTTGACTTCCATTTATCTTCGTCAGTTTCACAGTCACACTGTACTGATGACACACAGGACCCGAACAGTGGCATAATCAGTATGTCTAGTGACAGTTGTATATATATTTGTCTGCTATATTTGTCAAAATAACAGATGTGAAAAGGCCATAGTTTTAATCCCCTGTAGTTTGACTCACCGGATGTTAGCGTCCTCCTCCATCCTCCTCCGTCTACATGTTTTCATTTCAAAAGCCAACATTATTAACCTGCAGAATAAAGACCCCTGACACAGTCGATAGATTTTCCTTCTATTTTTCAATTACATGAGCTCTTCTCCAAATATTATCATAGTAATATACAGGAATTTTCTTCAACTTTGTCCACAATTTGAATACTTTTTTTTTCCTTTCACTTGCTGAAGGTAAGCGGCCTACCTTAGCATGCCTCTGATTGGTCCAGGGTTAGACAAAGAGTGCTGATTGGCTGGAATTGAAGCAAAATATTGTACAAGCCAATCATAAGGAAGCTAGCGGCAGGTTTTTGCCCACCAGTGGAAAAAAACAGCGATAACCAAACTTGTTGCGGATATTGTACAGGTGTTGGAGAGAAACTGAGATCAAGGATATGATTTGTATTCTCCAAGACACAAGTTATATCAGCTATATTTTTGAGTATCTAATTCTTCCCCATTTCCATTAACACATTGCTTTAAATATCTAAATAGCCATTTAAATGTTAACCGTTTAACTTTAATGTGTAATTTGCTGTAGGTGTTGCAATGGCTACACTTCTTCAAGCAGTTTTGAAACTATGTCAGTTCTAGCCTTGTCGGAGCTCTGTGCTAATATGCATTAAATACTGCATAATTTTTATTATTACAATAACACCAAGAGCCAAATATGGATCCTAACTGCAATGTATAATTTGACTCTGAAAGATGCAAACCATGTTTCATGTTTTAATACTTAAAAAGTGTGCACCACAGAGTAAATTGAAAGTGAAAGAGGCTAATAAACAAGTCTTGCAACTCTTTGACAAATAACTTGTATTTAAAGTTTAATGGGACAACTGATTTTTATTGGGCCTCATGAAAAAAAAAATACACATACCAACATTTCATTATGTAACACACTTGGATGTCTGATAAAATGTGAATAATACAAATGAAATGACCTTAAGATGTGCAACCAATTAAGAAAATGACACACAAGGACAGTTATCCAGAATGCCATTTATGTCACTGAAGAATCAACAATCTAATACAAATGCATACACTTAATGTACAGTTCACTGCCTCAAACCACATAGGCTATAGCCACTACTGCAATAAACATCACCATACGTTTAGAAAAAGTATCAGAAGTCTGCTTTCAAGCTTGGGTGGGGTCATGATAAACCACAAACTCACATGCTCACAAACACATTCAGCAAGAGCATTCAGTATGTACACACACGCACACACACACACACACACACACACACACACACACACACACACACACACACACACACAGAGCTTATATAGTACAGCATTAAAGAAGTGGCTGTAAAAAAAAGGCATGTTGGGGGGGTTACAGTATACACTATATAGGGGAGGGGTAACAGCCAAAGTTTACATAACACACTTTTTTTTGTTGTTTTACATTTAAGCCAACTTTAATTAATATAAATATTCTTCATCCAAAAGTCAGTGCAGTGCCTTCTGCTCAGGCTTCACCTGGTCCTCATGCCCGGTCAACTTTATACCCAGTCTGTGCTAGACTTGGTCCATAATTTACTGCTTCCATTTTACAAAGAATTCGTTTTACGTCAGCTTTGTGTCTGTTCTTCTCTACTGTTTGTGTGACTGTGTGTGTGTTTCTGACACTCAGTACCTCAAAAGTCCAGCTGTGAAGTACAAGAGTTTGCTTTCTACCTATTAGCCACTAAAAAAAACAAAACAATACAACAAAACGAAACAAGTGTCCATTTTATTCTTAACTCCTGAATCCCTTTTTAAAAAAAAAAAAAAAAAAAAAAAAAAAAAAAAAAAAGATCACAGACAGAGCAGCTTTATTGGATTCCCCTGAAGAGACACATTGCAAAGACCATGGCAAAGAGCTGATGAAAAGAAGAAAAGTAAAGTTATCATCACACAAGGAAATGCACAGCTCATTTTTTACAAAATGATTACAAATATGATATTACAGCTGATGCACAGACTGATTACTTCACTTTCACATATTTTATTATAAAATTTATAAAATTTCATGTACTACAGAATGCACTTTAACATAACCATAATGCACTTTAAATATGCCTCGTTGTGAGTTTTGATATTGCAAGGTAATGTAGTTTTATCTCCGCCAAGGAGGTTATGTTTTTTCGCCTGTTGTTGGTTTGTCTGTCCGTTTGTTTGTCTTTACACAAAACTCAAAAAGTTGTGGATGGATTTTAATTACACTTGAATCAATGGTGTGTAATGCGACAAGGATTAGATTTTGGTGCTGATCCGAAATGCTGTATGGATATAGGAATGTTTTTATCATTATATGCTGTGCTTGGAGCAAAACCTGATTATGTGACACACACAGCACTACATTCATTTATGTGCATGTCCTGCCACCTTGTAGCAATTTAATGGTACTGCAGTTCATTATATCTGCCAAGGAGGTTATGTTTTTGCCAGCATTTGTTTTTGTCTGTCTGTCTGTGAGGGAAGGACTCTTTATCATTGCTTTTTGAAGAACTCTTTATCATTGCTTGTTGGAGGTCTGTGCTCTCTGAGTGCTTCTGGTTTCACATTATTATAATTTTTCGTATATAATATTTATTTTTTATAGATTGGAATGGAAACACACTCTCTTTTTTTCTGCACTACTGTTGTGCATTCAGCAAAATGATGATACTCTGTGATATGATGGTATGTTTTTATTAGTGCATTATGAATGTAAGGCTAACTTGGGAGCTGTGTGTTGCTTAAGACATCTGCACTAAGAGTTTCTAAAAGTAACACAAGAAAGAAACATAACTCTGTACAAGCAAGAAATACAGTATCTTCCTGTAATTCCACGTTTCACCACTAGATGGAGGTCTTGCCAAACAAAGAGTTTTCCAATAATATCAAACAGACTCAGCAAATGTTTTGAAAAATGCAGAATCCTGCATTTCTGAAATTAAAAGGACTGGAGAGGCAAGGAAAATGCAGCATGACTGTTAATTTAAAATATAAAATAAAAGATTTACCTCAATGGTGAGAACCACAATTGCGAGTGCACCAGCCACATAGATGTACAGTTCAAAGTAGTCAACGACTGCAGAATAGCACCCCTTTGGATACACAAAAACATGGTACTCAGCTAATAGTCAATGGACTATAAACTTGCAGAATTACAGAGATAAATAAACTAACATCACGGCTAAAACTGAGTGATGCTTTGAACAAAGCCTTGGCTGAATGAATAGGAAGCAGGGCCTCCAGCCTCACTGCCTTTTAATGAGGACTCTGTGTTAAAGAATAGAGACACACACTGTGGAAATCTCACATTGTTCAAGTGGCTTGAAAAACAACAGGTGGGGAGTGCAGGAAAACCATTCTATCAGCATTCACTATAATTATATTTCACTCCAAAGCTTTCTTTATGCTTAAGGAAAAAGGGATGTGGATGTATGTGTATGATTGTCATACACACCTAATTACACATTTATTCATAAAACTATTATCCTGTAATTTGCTCACATGCGCAATGTTTTTCTACAAAAAAAATCTAATTCATCCATGTATACACACATACAGTATACCACTGACACATATGATGCACACATGCAGAGGTGTCACCACAATATTGCACATAGTAGGATGGTCTCCTATGACAACCAAAACATGAAAAAGGACTAATCAGCCATGGAGGAGTCAGCTATAGTCCCTGGGTGTCATCCCTCAACTATCTCCTGCTCTAATTAAGCCTGGAGGTGGTTTGGAAGGAGGGAGAAAGATAGGGAGAGAGAGAGGGAGTTGACACAGTCGATGACAGAAGTTACCTTGTTATTGCGAAACATCATATTGCCTGATAAGCACTGCTCCTGGCTGATATAGGCCAACTCCCCGGTTTGACTGGCACGCTGGCAGCAGGATTCTGGCACCATATGATTTTGGTTGATCACCCTGAACAGGCTGTCCTTAAAATCCTCAGGGCTGTTCACACCACAACAGTCAAACTGTACAGAGGAGGAGAACAGCATATAGGAGAGAAGACATTCTTACTGTTATTGACCTGACAGCTGTGAAGGCAGGAGAGAGAGAAAAAAAACACACCGATGTTGCTGGCTGGCAAGGTAATGCAGTGGTTAGCACTAATGGAGGAATGTCCTGGAGTAACACATTCAGGTCAGCTGGTCAGGGCTTTTCTATGTAGAGTTGGTATATTCCTTCACTGTCAGTGTCTGTTTTCCCCCTGTACTCCATTTTTTTACCACTGTTCAAAGTTCAAATGCAGTTTGTGTTATCAGAGGGCTGACTCAAAGTTGCCCGTAGGTGTGAATGTGAGCATGTACTGTCGCCACACTCTGTGTTTACATGACGTTAGAAAAAATCTAAAACGTCTAGACTAAATGCATGTAACTGCATTTGACTGAAAGTGTATTAAATTGAATATCTCAAAGTTGAACTAACACGTTCAGATAATACAAATGGGAGTTGAATAACTATCACATTCAGCATTCAATATTTAGCCGAACACAGACTGACCTAAGTGCTCCATGCATGCTCTATAGTCTGCATCCCCGGGCTTTGACCCAGAAGTAACAGAAGAAACCGGTTCATAGAATAAGACAGTGAGAGTGCGTCTTCAGAA
Source organism: Brachirus orientalis (assembly GCA_016785285.1). Classification (NCBI taxonomy): domain Eukaryota; kingdom Metazoa; phylum Chordata; class Actinopteri; order Pleuronectiformes; family Soleidae; genus Brachirus; species Brachirus orientalis. The sequence continues at coordinate 1,246,527 of JAFBJR010000214.1, read as the reverse complement.
TTATAAGGAGACTGAATGTATGCTCCCTCAGTTTAAAGAATTAAATTAAATTGGGGGCATATCACCATCAAGGGCAGTAGTCCAATTAAAAGGTGTAATCAAGCTACAACCGTGGTAGTTGTGGCTCATCAGTTGCAGTAAGTGTGCATGAAAACATACGGACTGTAATAGACTTCTGACCTTTCTAGGATGTACCCTGCCTGCTCTGACCCACATGTCTACAAGGCTGCAAGAAGCTACAGCGTGTGAGGTCTGTGCCCTGTGTGCTGTGGCCTTACTGTAGTCATGATGGCGTTCCATGTGGAGGTGAAGACGTCAGTGTTGTTATAGCCCTGATAATGTCTCTTCAACTCCTTGGTGAAGTACTCTCTGGTCAGCTAAATCCACAGAGACAAAGAGGTTAGTATCAACATAATAATAATAATAATAATAATAATAATAATAATAATAATAATAAGAGTAAGTTGGTAGCAACTGCATATGAGAAAAATACTTTTTTTTTTTGATTTATTATTGTTTTAATGAGAAATGCCAGGTTTTAGTTTTCTGACACACACTTCAGCAATACATTTTGACACCCAGCCCAGGTGACTAAAGATGATCAAAAGGGGAATGAAGACTTAGGCAACTTACATGTTCCCTGAATATGAAGGCCAGAATGGCAGCAGCCAACTCTGCTAAGAAGATGAGGAGGATGAGCATGAAGAACTGTATTAAAAACAAAACAAACACAAAAGAGAAAGGGAGACAGGGTGGACAAGGTGAATAAGTATCAGAAAAACTGCACATCAGTCAGTAACAATCACACTATGGCTGTGCTCACTTCACTTGGCATTAACAATGCATGAGGCTCAAAGCACAAAGGCAAATACAAAGGGCATTTTGCTCTAGTCATGACAGTCCAAAAACTGGCAGAATAATCAACACACATGCACACAAACAAGATCAGCCACATTTTAAATTTGTCAGCCAACTCACAAAGAGAAGCAGACACTTGTTTTCACGGATAGCGCCACAGCAGCCCAGGAAGCCCAGAAGAAAGAGCATGCCTCCCATGCCCAGAATGACGTAGACACCGGTGAATAACAACGGGTTGGCTGCTACAATTTCCCTGAAGCCTGTTGGGTCCACCAGTACCCACACTCCCACTCCCAGGAGGAAAGAGCCCCCAAGCTGATGAAGAAAAGAGAGAGAAAGCACTAGTTACACAAAACAGAAATTGGCTGCATTTGAAAAGTTAATTGGAACTCAAAGGATCGCTCAGTGTCCCTACTGGCACATGAAACATTCAACACAATGGAGGAGACACAGTTGTGCCCTTTTTTTCAAAGGAAAAGATAATGGGGATGCAAATCTCTGAACAGTTGGGGTGAGAGTTAAGATAAAAGACTGAATATCTACTATGGTATTAAGAAGTGTAACGGTTGTGTAGATATCTCCTATTCTTTAACAAAATGGATCCTCACATCAGTCACGGGCTGAGATTCAGGAATAAGGAGAAATGCTGAAAAATGCTGTGAGGTTAGATTTGTGTGATACTTACTGTTACTGAGTTTGTGCTTTGCTCTATTGGTTACATTATTGCCTCTGCTTGACTTGAACCAAATTTCAGTGGAGTCTATGAATGGTTTGGTTGCACTTAATAAAGCAGGAAAGGAGACAAACCATTTACTGTGACCCTCCCCCCATTGTAGGCTCCGACTAACAGGATTACCCTTGATTGTCTGATCAAGAGTGATAACATCAGGTGCCAGTCACAAACTCCACATGGCATAGTGAGCCTCAGATGTGTGTCAGCACACTAAAATCTAATCAAAAGAGAATTTGATAGAATCAAGATTGCCTCCATCTAATGAAATGCAAATGTGGCTCCATTAGTCAGTCGAGCAGAGGGCAGCCAGAGGCCCATCTAAAATCATTACACTGACACTAACTTCACAGATAGCTAAATTAAGTGTCTTTTAGGAAGAGATGAAAAATACTTACGAAGATGAGGAAATTGAAGACAAACATTAGGTACTTGATGCAGCTGAGACAGTCCCCCTCCAT